>CABFVZ010000912.1:186579-232019 GCA_902151445.1 Timema monikensis
TATATAAATATATATATATATATATATATATATATATATATATAGCCTGCCCTGGGCACAGTCTGCATTTCCACAACTGGAACTGACTACCTGAGCTGTGGCGTACAAGGAGTAGACGCACAAGATAAGTTTATACAAGTTAAGTATTAAAGTGTGCGATAGTAAAATATGGACCACTTTAATGTTAGCAATTCGATATTTATAATTTGATGTAAAAATTTAAATGTTTCCTGAAACTAAACTGCCGCCATCTATGCAGTCCCTAGCTTAGCCTGCTATTCGTTCCATCGATTAGCTAGAAGACCGCCTTAAAGTGCTACCAAAATATTCTTCTCGGGATGTAAAACGGTCGCTATAAAGAGGGTTTTACGCTTTGTGATTCTGAGCGTGGAGAAAACAACAAAAGGAGAACTTCCCTAAAAGTTTATGGGACAAGCAGAAGCGAACCTCTTCCAACAAATCTCGATTTCAAGACATCCTCTTCTCCTGGAATTCTCCAGTGCAGTAACACACATTTTTTGTCGATGTTTATGTAAGACATCGTGAAAGTGATATTCATTCACCTCTAGCTCTATAACTTATTATAAGTCGTCCTACTATTTGTCAATCTCGAACTATCTCAATCACAGAGTTAGAGAGAGGTCATAATAATATATCTGCAGCAAATATCTCGAGAAAAAAGCTGCACAATTTGAAACATTAGGACTGCAACAACTATTACTAGGATATTAGCCACAGAGTGTAGCTAATATTTCGATAATATACCTACAGAGGTTCAAGATAGCATAACTGCAACTAATATTTTGGGAATATATCTACAGATATTTAAGATACCAGAACTGCAGTCAATATTACGGGGATATATAAAGAGGGTCAAAATACCAAAAACTGCTGCTAATATATATTACATATATTTAAGATACCAGAACTACAGCTAATATTACGGAGATATATCTACAGAGGTTCAAGATATCATAACTGCAGCTTATATTTTAGGGATATATCCACAGATCTTTAAGGTACCTTAACTGCAGCTAAAACTACAGGTATATATGTTCAGACATTCAATATTCCAAAATTGCATATAATATTACAAGGAAATATCCACAGAGGGTCAAGATACCATAGCTGTAGCTAATATTTTGGGGATATATCTACAGAAGGTAAAGCTACCAAAACTGCAGCTAATTTTACGTAATATATCTTCAGAGATTCACTATTCAAAAATTGCAGATGCTATTACAGGGATATATATACAGAGAGTTAAGATACCAAAACTTCAGATAGTATTACAGGGATATATCTTTAGAGATTCAATAGTCTGAAACTGCAGATAATATTACATGAATATATCTATAGAGTGTCAAGATTCCAAAACTGTAGCTAATATTTCGGGAATAGAGCTATAAATGTCAGTACATCAAGTCTTCAGAAAATATTTTTGGGATAAAGCTACAAAGTTCAGAAATACCAGGACTTCAACAAATGGCTAAATAGTGAGCCTAATAGGGGGACCTAAAAAGTATATAAGTAACCAGCTTATAATTTGACTCAGTCTATAGGGGCACTCGGCCTGAATAAGTAACCAGGTTATGGAGTAACCCAGCCTATAGGTGTAGCCAACCTAAAGAGAGACCAACCCTATAGAAATAACCAATTTATAAAAATTGCTCAGCCGATAGAAGAGTGCGTTTAACAAGCTTAGACGTGATTCCGGTCCTCACATCTCATTCGGGCGTCTTAGCCCCTCAGCTAGTGACAGCGCTGCAAGATGGTGTCTAGTAGGTAGGTGTGTTATCCCTCAGCTAGTGATACTACTGGAAGATGGTGTCTAGTAGGTAGGTGTGTTATCCCCCAGCTATTGAGAGCACTGGAAGATGGTGTCAAATAGATAGGCGTGTTATTTCCTCAGCTATTGGGAACAGTGGAAGATGGTGTCTCTAGACTTATATATTCTTCTCACTGCAAATTTAACGACTCGAAAGAAGGAAGAGAATTCACTCATTGCGACTCTCCTTAGTTGACCTCTGGCCCGCAATCAGCCAATCGACTTGTCTCTGCCCTCTTCTTCGTCGTTGATTGAATAATGTGATGGGGAGAGGATAGATGGACACAGTACAGGCCTCATCAGCAGAACTCTTTGTGTGTGACATGTGAACATTATAGAGCCAGCAAATACATGTAAAGATGTGGAAAAGGTAAAATGTCGATATTTTCCTTTACATAACAATACAGTTTAATCTATATCTTTGTTTCGATTCCTTTATTAGTAGGTGTGGCTAACTGTTAATACCCTGGTACCCACTCCAGTGGTCGAATGGTCTCAGGATCTAAAGCAGGGGCCAAACTTGTAACAGAACCTTGCATCGTATCGTGTTCTCGACGCTCTCAGGGCTGGAGAGGGTTGACGATAGGCGTGACACATCTGAGACAACATTTCGGCCAATCAAACAAATCATCGTTCCATCGCGATCACTGTATTATTATTATTAGCACCGCATCTTACTACCCGTTCGTGTTATACGCACTTACGATGTGTAATGGGAGGGTGATTGTGAGATGAAATGAAGGACCTACAGTTTAACGTGGAATCCGAACCACGGTGGTGACCTGGCATTCCAAGTGACCTGGCATTCCACACATTCACAAGATATCTTGTCAGAGGTGTAGGAAGGATTTGGAAATCAGATAAATCTGTGCCGGGACCGAGAATTGAACCCCGGCCGCCAGCATAGAAGTCTAACACCTTACCCCTAGACCACCAGGTCACCACGCGATCACTGTAGCTTTCCATATTCCCGTTGTGTGTTTTATTAGCGGTGGAATGCGTACGCTAAGACCAGTGGCGTAACATCAACAGCGAGAGCTCTTGTGTAGCGTTAGTCATTGAGCCCTTTAAGGAAGGAATTTTTAATAAAAGTGGATTTTCAAAAAATTGTATAAGCCTATGTGACAATGTAGCTTAGCAAATTGATTAATAACACACATGGGAACTTTTATGTGCACCATTTTGTATGTATTTCTGTATAAAATTGTATAAAATAATAATTAAATAATATTTTTATATATTTTCAAACATTTTTAAATATGCCTGGGTCAAAAAAAATCAGTTGATAGTTTTATATTTGTACTTATTTTTATAAGGTACAATTTACCTAAAATTTAAAACTAAAACCTCGTAATCTTGAAAACATTGTTTGGTTATTGGTCCAATCAGCGCACATCCATCCATCATTAGAAAAATGTTATCAATAATATAATTTTTGTTTTAAAAAGTAATACCGAATAGTGTAACATGGAAAGTAGTCAAAAGTCGTGATTCAAATAAAAACATTAACATTAAATGTTGGTGGCTTTTATAATATTATTAGAAACTAGATATACTTAGATTTTTTAAAACTTTTTTTAATTTCATTTCTGCGAAATTTCTTACAACATTCTTGACATTTGATTCATGCCTTTGCTGGTTATTAATTGAGAAGATAGCAAGTCGCGACATCTTTTTCTTCTTTTACTGTACTTCGTGAATAGTTGGAGCAGTACCGACCCGGACGTAAGGATATGATGTGATCTAAGAGATAAGATTATTAGTCTCTCTTCCTCTCTCTCCTATATGTAACTTGCATGATGCACCCACAACTTTGGGGGTACGAAGTTGAAGAGAAATCATGTTTGGGGGTACGCGAACAAAAAAGGTTGAATGACACTGGACTAGTCTGCCGGGATTCGGGCTTCTAATCCTAGTCGGGTGAGCTGAGTTTTTTTCCTTTAATGGTTTTTCACTCTTCCTAAATGCAAATGTAGGAATATTTCCTCTAAATTAATAATTTCTCATCTTTGGCACATTAGCGTAATTAGTACGTATGCATGACCCGCCTCGGTGGTGTAGTTGGCTAACGCGCTAGTCGTGTTGAGCTCGACCACCAAGGATGGGGAGATCGAGGTTCGAATCTCGGTCGGTTGAACTGGGGGGGGGGGTTTCCTAAATGGTTTTCCACTCTCCCTCCACGCAAATGCGGGTTCACTTCCTTTAATTTAACCTTCCTAATTTCCAATCGATTAGCGTAATTAGTACTTAAAGCGTGTAACCTAAACGGGTAGTAAGACGCGGTGCTAAGATCAACAAAAACATCATCGTATGGAGTGGTATTGAAAGAATCAATCAATTAATTCTATTTTTAGTTCGTGTATTATTATTATTATTATTATTATTATTATTATTATTATTATTATTATTATTATTATTAGCACCGCGTCTTACTACCCGTTCGGGTTATACGCAATTACGCTAATGTGTAATGGTAGGGTGATTGTGAGATGAAATGAAGGACATACAGTTTAACGTGGAATCCGAACCACGGTGGTAGCCTGGCATTCCCCACATTCACAAGATGTCTTGTCAGAGGTGAAGGAAGGGTTTGGAAATCAGATAAATCTGTGCCGGGACCGAGGATTGAACCCCGGCCGCCAGCACAGAAGTCTGAGTTCGTGTATTGTAATGTTATCGTTTTACACCCACACACTGAATGCTTGATGAATATATCCTTATCCTCCCTTCGTGATATATATAATACATTAAATAGTGACAACTATACTATAATGTAAAAGTTGTATTTATTGTTACTAGATAAGTACAGAAATTCCAATGGATGTATAAAATATAGTCAACATTTTTATATTTAAAAAACATTAAAACATATATCTGTTGAAATGTCCTGATTACTCTTTTGATAACAATACTTACTGTTATCGATCATATTATTTCGATACAAATACGGTATAGGCCTACATAATTTTCATCCAATTCTAGAAATGAGTAAAGCACGTATACTTTTGTTTTGATATTCCGTCCTTTAACCCTGTAGCTGAGTGGTAAGGGAGTTAAACTACATGGCAAGTAGACCCTGATCCAATTATGTTTGTTCCAGTGGTTGAGTGGTTAGGGGGACTGACTACATGTTTAGAGGGCCTTGTCAAAAACACTGAGGTACAGCTGATAGAGTTTGCTACAATCACAAACACTGAGGTACAGCTGAGAGTTTGTTACAATCACAAACACTGAGGTACAACTGAACGAGTTTGTTACCGTCACAAACACTAATGTACTGCTGATAGAGTTTGTTACAGTCACAAACACAAATGTACAGCTGACAGAGTTTGTTACAGTCACAAACACTAATGTACAGTTGATAGAGTTTGTTACAATCACAAACACTGAGGTACAGCTGATAGAGTTTGTTACAATCACAAACACTGAGGTACAGCTGATAGAGTTTGTTACAGTCACAAACACTAATGTACAACTGACAGATTTCGCTACACTCACAAACACTGAGTTACAACTAACAAGATTTTGTTTCAAATCTAATAGGTAAAAATCTTAAACATGATCAATAATAAGCTTGATGTGTTTTCTTATTGTTAATTTTGTTGAAATTGTTGATTTTGCTGTGAATTTTAGTTACAAAAGACCAGAACATCTCAAGATACCTAATTGAAAGATTAATCAGATTCTTAAAATCAATGTCAATGCTGGTTTCTTTATGACCTTATATACAGACAGCCATCTCTATTCTTACAAGGAAACGATTTCTTCTATTTAAAAGTCCTATAGAAATATGAATTAGTAACTTCCTCTAAACCTTTTATCACTTTTCCTGCCCACTTGTGTTGCAAGGTTCATAAGACGGTCATACTTGTGTCACTCTTCCACGGCATGTGCCGTGCATGTTTGTTTATGTTTCCCCCCTCTCCTTCTTAGTTTAGGTTCAACCATCCTCTTCTCCTTCAAGGTCAGTGACGTCATTTTGGAACCGGTCAGGGTGACTGGCCTTCGATCGTTAGAGCGTGTCCTTTCACTTTCCAATAGCAGCTGATGGGTTGGAGTGGTCATCTCTTGCATGTGTCAGCGCACCTGTTCAGACTATGATTTCTAATCCTCTCTCCAGAAGAATGCTGGGGAGTTTACTGAAAAGTCTCCCTACTCTTCTGTTTGATTAGGTTAGAACGTTCAACTCATTCAAACGTTGCAAGAATTTAATGAATGCCACCTCCTTACAATCGAGAACAATCAGCCACCTCCTGCTGGCAACTGAGGACACTTAAGTCACCTTTTGCTGGTATCTGAGGACCTATTGTTGGCATTTGATGACAATCCGCCTCCTGCCAACAGCTGAGAACAATCAGTCACCTCCTGCTGGCAACTGAGGACACTAAGTCACCTTTTGCTGGTATCTGAGGACCTCTTGTTGGCATTTGATGACAATCCACCTCCTGCCAACAGCTGAGGACAATCAGCCACCTACTGCTTGCAGCTGAGTAAAATTAACCACCTCTTGCTGACAACTGAGGACAATTACCACCTCCTGCTGGCAGTTAAGGGCAATTAGCCACCTCCTTCTGGTGACTGAGGATAACCAGTCACCTCCTGCTGGAAGTTGAGGACATTCAACCACTTCCTGCTGGCCACTAAGGCCCATCAGCGCTCACTCGGCGGAACATATATTTATGTTTTGGTACGTTTTAATACCAAGGAAATTTACTGGTTTAATACACGGGGATGTGATGAGGAAGATTGAATTTCATCCACATTAATGTAAAAAGAGGATTATAGAACCACCTTAAAATTGACATGTGGAGAGTTACGTTAGTTGCATCCGGTCAGGGCTCTCATCCCAAACTCTTTATAAACGGCAATCCGATGCAGCCTAGCGTCTTGAGGTGGAGTTGCAGGGAGCGCGAGAAAAGTTAAGTGTTTTTGCGGTTTTAATATGATGTTTTTAAAAATAAATCAAATATTGCTTCTATACAAATATAGAGTTAATTTTCTTCACGTGGTGATGTCAACAGTTGTTAAATAACTATCATGAATATAGTGGCATTATCTAAAAACCTTTTTAATCGAAGAGAAAACGTCATGAAATTCAAGAACACTATTGACAAATATTCAAGAACTTTTGAGGTCACCATGTAAATAAAATTAAACTATATGTTTGTATAGAAGCATAATTTGATTTATTTTGACAAAAGAAAAGTTCTGCTATAAAAACTGCAACCAACACTAATATTTTCTCGCGTTCCCTGCATCCCCACCTTAAGACCTCTCGACTATCGCTGTGGGAGCTTCTATTAGTAGCCGTGTTATATATAATCGGACTGCACTTGAGTGATAGGAAATAACAGGAAACTCGTTGGGTAGTTGATTGATAGAATTCAGATAAGGGCAGACCCTGCCAGTTTTACTGGCCCTAAATATCTACCCCCACATACTCACTTCCATCCCAAGGGTGAACCAATCTTCCCCCACAATCCAGAGGAAGTTGAACCAAGACCTCCTAGATGGTCATGTACTTCTCAGATAGGTCATGACTTTACCATAATAGGTTGGAAGTTGAACAACATAATTTAGGGTAGTCCATAAAACACGTAACATTGTTGAGAGGGGAGAGGGGGATCTCTAATGTTTACATGGTGTTAATTGTGAGATGGGTGATGGGTAAATCACAGTGTTACGTAACACAGATCTTACACTTAGATTCAAACGTTGAAAACATAATATTACTTATAGATAACGTCCGATTCTGAATATTATCCCATCTGAGTCTCTTTTTTAGTGTCACAAAAGCTTCCATATAAGAAATAATGGCACGTAGCACAGGTTGGTTGGGGGGAGGGGGGGTGGGGTGGAGTGGGGGGTGGTAACACTGCGTCTTAGTACACGCATGCATGATAATTACTCTAATGGGGTTGGGATGAGGATGAAAGCATTTTATAGGTAATCTACCCACATTTGCGTGGAAGGAGAGTAGGAAACAATTGAGGAAAACCACCCTCATTATATCCGACTGGGATTCTAACCCCGATCGCAGCGTCATTAGAAGATGTTAAACTGAATATGTACATGGTATTATATGGGGGGATGGAGGGTCAATAAAAGTATGAAAAAATCGTTACTTTGTTAATGGATGACCGACCCCTTTGCTCACTTGTTCTTTGGCTACTTTTCAGCACTAGTTCGCTCTTCGCTCACTATCAAAGCGACAGCGCATATTTTGAAAGTGTTTGTGTTGTGTGTATTTGAAGTGTTGGAGAAGAGATTTTATAATAAAACTTATACTGTAGTTTTATTATAATATTAGGTACACTATTTGTAATAGTTTACAAGTGATATGTACAATTATTCTGCAAGGAAAACAGATCCAACATGTTTTTAAGTTTCCCTCCAACAAAGATTTAGACCAAAAGTTGCTTCGGTTGATCCCAAGAAATTCCAGAGTAAGAAAACTCATTAAAACATATTAGAGTGCATTGTCGTTTTAGAGGGGAGCTTAGTTAGCTTGTAAAATATGCCTTGAATTATCATTTATTCCTATTTGTTTAGATTTTCCTCTTATATTAGTGTCAGCTATTATCAAACAACATTTACTAGAATAGTAGGTCAAGCATTTCTAAAAATAACATAGCTAGTATCAATTATAACAATACATTTTAAACACTCTAGCAATTAAATTATAGAAAACATTTAGAAATTCCTTTCTAGAATATGAATTGTATTTTAAGTTGTTTTAATTCTAGAAGTATATGATCATACTATATAAAATACAGATTTATTTAGATACAATTTCATAATATACCTTAAAAATTAACTATTAGTGTCATCACTATAGCTATGTCAAAACAAAATCACAACTACGGTTATTGATGCTTTTATAAAATACAATGACTGAACAATAATAATTGCAAAGAATAATCAATGATCACCTTTTATATGTCGAGATGAACTTCATTATAAAGACCTTCCATATTTTTTTTCTTTATTTCACTTGACCTAGAACTTTATGAAAAATGAATATCATTGTGTTAATTACTTTAAACATTTTCAGGGACAGCCACTTAAAATCTCTCGTTGAAGGCAGTCAGATAAGATAGTTGTTTATTAATTACATGATAGAAAATACATCCAAGTGTCATATTTTTTTAAAAAAAGTAGGCTTTTGACGTTGTCATTAAAGTAGTCCAATGTAATGTATTTTCGCATATACATAGTGTAATTAAATTGATGGGATATGGTACAAGAAAGATAACTTTTCTATGCACTAAAACTATAAATGTAATATTATTTTGTAGAAAAGGTCCTTGCGATGGTAGGTTTTTTTTATATGAAGAATATATTTTCGCTCATATTAATTAACAAATTGGGAACACATTCTGGGACAAAATTTGGGATTAAAGCACTTCGCAACTTCAGTCTTATTTTGGAGCCGATCCTTTAAAGTCAGGGACCAATGGTCACCTTAATATAACAAGTTATAGGCATATAATTTCCAATCTTGCATTAAGTCTATGCTTAGCTGTAAAAATTCATAGTGGCTCCTATACTAAACATGGTTTAACTTGAAATATAGTTTTATAATATCAATAAATGCTAGTTAGAATTCAACCTATCCTAGGATTAAATAAAATAAAAACATGTATATAGCTTACCTTTTCACAAAACAAGGTAAACATAACTAAGACTTTTTACTTAGATACTGGAAATATTTTCAAATTCTTGTATAGTTTTCATTTAAAACATAGAATTTAGATTTTACAATTAAAGTCAAATAAAATATAATAAATATACATTTAAGTTAGCATTCATTGTAAAGGCATGGACCATATTAATATTTACCAAAAACTACATAAGATACAAATAGATAAAGATCTTCTATTCTGTAGCTCTTTCCAAAAATGCAAACATTAAAGTATTTACATTTAAATACATGTAAGCCCTACTCAATCTTATATTTGTAGTTCATGATTTAAATCTAAAACTTTCTTATACAGAGAGATAAAAAAAACCTCTTAAGTTATTTTTCTAATGTCTATATCATGTTTGCATTCACTGTATTTTAATCAATTAAATAACTTAAATGTAAGTGACAGACTTGGGAAAGTAAGTTTATTCGTTATTACTTCTCAGAATTGAAAGAAAAGGTCAAATATGTTTGAATAATCACTCACTGTGACACGATAGTAAGATACAGATAAGTTTGATATTTTTCTATCTTAGTCCTCAAAAACCAAAAGAAGTTATCTAAATTTGTAGTGGTGAACATTTAATTTTGACAATAGGCTACCAATGTAAGATATTATGGTTTTTACGCGAATAGAAGATGCCTTTCAAAGTAACTATATTTAAGACTTAAGAGAAATAATGTTAACTGTTGACAAATTTGACATTACCAATGAAAAATTTAATAATATCATTGTTGTATTTATATTTGGGAAATCAATGTGCCTGATTAAATAACCTCTAGCTCAGTTAGGAACTCAAATTCATTTTAATATTCTATAAAGCTACAAATATGCTGTAATTATATTCTCCTGATGAACAAAATGTCTGCTGGACCAATTTAAAATAAGCTATGGTAAAAAAGGTTATTGTAGGGTTAGAGGAAGTTGGCTTAGAAACAGCTGTATTTCAAGTGACTATAATGCCTTAAACAAAAAAAAGGCCATACCTCTGTTTGATAATCTTCCTAAACAAAGAATTATGTATCATTACTCTGATGATTATAATATATCTTTGTTTTATATTATTGTCTGTGTACATATTTTTTAGTTTACATGAAATAACTGTTTAAACCAAATAGGAAAAGGTTGAATCTAAAATAATAACTCTTCGCAATTTTTATAATCCTATCACTTCGAGAAAAGTTTCGCTTACAAGCAAAAGAAGACATTTCACAATATAATCAGATAATATTATAATGTGTGGATATAGTTTATCTTCAAATGCAGCTTGTATTTCTTTCATAATTAGAAATAAAAAATATTTAGGTGGTAAGTAAAATCAATCAATTCGTTAATGAAAGATTTAGTAGCTAGGACCTAGGCACATTACTACCTTTTAAAAGAGGACACAGCTAAGTTTGTTAAAGTTGGTCTGACTTGGTTGGAGGTAACCATTGCAAATGTTATAGCCATGGCCAAAGTCATCAAACAGTGAAAGGTATAGGATTACATTTATAGAAAAATTATATCTTGGTTAGAACATTGGGAACAATCTATATTAATAAAATTAAGAATTTGTTTGCCTGTCTGTCATGAAAATTTCGTGATATCTAACACACACACACAACTTAAATTTTAAAATTAGTAGCCCCCTGTGCACAAACACGTACACCTCGAAAGTAGAATTTTAGATTTTTTTTTAAATTTATTAAAAACCGGGTCTGAAGAAATAAAATTAAGATTTTTTTTTTTCTGTCCGAAGCAAAGAAAATCAAAACATGGCGTGGGTCCCTCGGGCAACGCTGGGTACTTCTGCTGGTTAAATAATAAAGCATGAATTCTCGCAAAAGAGACTAAATGATCTCAAATGTAGTTTAGATGCTGTTTAACAGTTGACAAATTACCTAATATTGATAAATTTAAATTGTAGAATACTGTATTATCAGGAAAGTTTCAGACTGAATCTTGAAGCAAGATTTGGTCTGTACAGACAGATTTCTGGCTCTCAAATAGGGAATATATATATAATACTAAAATATTTTAGATTGAAAATAAACTAATGATTGCCTAAAATTTTGAATTAATCAAAATTGAGAGAAATAAATAACGATATGCTATTGATGACGATTTTGAGAAAGATAATTACGAAGATAATTATCTTGATTCAGAAATAACTGCCTTTTCTAAGTTTTTTTTGTATCTCTCTTGAAGACTTAGTCCTTAAAGAGATGGGAGACGATATTCCTTCTCTTACTTATGTTGTAGACTGCTGTTGTTGTAAGCTAACGAGAAAGTTGAAATGTAACAGCTGTCGAGATTTGCTAACTATGGCCCAAGAAACGGAGCCAGAAAACAATACTGAGCATGAATGTATGAATAAAATTAAGGGAGGTGGGGGCGAGATTAAAGTATCCTCAACGAGTGAATGTAGAAATGTGTATTAAATTTTAGTGTTGTAAAAAGTTAGAAAATAAATACAAAACTGATTTTAAAAATAAATAAAAAAGCAACAGCCGTGTCAATAACTTTGAAAAATCTGGACGATTGCAAAATGTTTTCAAGTGTAACAATACTCTTTTCTTTTACCATACCAAAATAAAATTGAATGGTCATATACAAACGATCTGCACTTTGTTTAACAGTTTCTGTTAGATGAGCTATATCAATGAATCGAAATATTTGATTTAAAGCAAATTTTTATTTAAGAAGTAATTTTTATATTCACCTGAAGTACATGATTTTACAAAAGTAAATAGATATGTGCTGCTGGAAATATTGATCTAAGTATAGAACATGTGTCATGCCTTATATCTCGGAAGTCTCGGTTGAACCCCATCATAACAATAAACTCTTTCTAAATCAACCAAACATTTGCGGAAGAAGTGTAATAAGGAGATCTGTGATCCTTCGTGTTTGAGAGACAATGTTTACACACACACATATATACACACATACACACACATATACACACACATACACACACACATACACACATACACATACATACATACATACATACACACTGTAATAAATCAGCTGACACGTAAGGCCACATAGAGATCACACATACACACTGTAATGAGTCAGCTGACACGTAAGGCCACATAGAGATCACACATACACACTGTAATGAGTCAGATGACACGTAAGGCCACATAGAGATCACACATACACACTGTAATGAGTCAGATGACACGTAAGGCCACATAGAGATCACACATTCTATCTGGCTAAATCAACAAATGAATACATCTGAAGAATAAAATTAATAGTAACAACTCCTGTGAAATGATATCATTATTATTCTAGTCTCCACCGAGCAATACAGGTAGCAACTGAGGTAGTCCCAAAATAATTAGTACCATCGTTTTGGGTTAGTGGTTGTTGGAAGTTGTTGAAACAAGAACATTTCTCAACCTTTCAATAGATTATTTTCAGATTGAACTTTGGGAAATGTTAGGTTGATTATAATTACTACATAAATATTAATGATACTTTATTGTCAAATAAACCTTCACGTTAAACCACATAAGTATATTCTCATTCGAATTTTAACATTTGCTTCTTAAAAGTAGCTCATTAAAATGGGTGTCATAATAACAGGCCCCTAGATTCTTACTATAGCACCGAAGAAAACTATACACTGTTCTATCTCTGAACAACACTCTGTACTTAGCTCTAGGAGATATCTGTATTACCTTTTTTTGTTCTGCTGTTTTTATCTGATAATTATATTAGTACGTAGTAGACAGGGATACTTATCCAAATCGTTCTTTATTTTCAGAATATTGTCCCAAAAGAGTTCTGTGATAAAGTACATCAGATAATAAGGTAAGTTTCCTCTACAATGCCGTACCATAAAACTCTATATAAGTATTTCAGCGGGTAGTTTCGAGAACTAATAATTTTTGGTGGACAACTTCATTTGAGAGGTATTAATTAACCACTCGACCCTTGCACCACACTGGGTAACAGGATCGTCACATGAATGAAGCCCTCCTACTGTTCAGTGGAGGGGAAATGTCCCAACAAATGAACTCGACCACGTGTCTAACTCAGTAACTACTGGTAATATATCCTCCATTGTGAGTTGTTAGCTTGCCAAGGCTGTGGGTGCAAGTAGGTCTATTGTCACAGACTCATTGACACTCTGTGCACCATGTTTATTCTAAACACTGTCTTTCATGAGCTCCATTGTCTAAAAAGCTGTACTTGCGCACTCTTCATTATGGTCTATTTAACCAATAAATGTGCTTGTTTCTAGATAACGAGCCACGTTCTCGAGTCTTAAGTGAGAGACCTTGGTTCAATCCTACATTGTTATTAACGATGGAGGTTGTCAGGTCCTGGCTTAAGGTTTTCTCCACTGATTCTAAGTTCCCTTTGTTTCTAATTCAAGTTCTTTAACACAACCTTGGTTACACACCACATTGTTATTAAGGATGGAGTTTGTCAGATTCAAATTTAACTCCAAAGGTCCTAAATTCACTTTGTTTTTTGAGTCAAGTTCTAACACAGTCTCGGGTTCAGGAGAGAACAGAAAATACACAAGCTCAATCGCAAAATAATTGGTGGTTTCTTTAAACAGGGGAGTCGTCGTGTGTCTCCCTTGCGGGCTACCATAATTAAGGGTTACAGTTTGTTTCTCTTGTTAGTTACACATAGTTGGGTGTCAACGCTTGTATCTCTTGCAAGTGTGACTTTATAGACAGGAGTCAACGATTGTTCCTCGTGTAAGTGAACTATTAGTTTAAAGAAAAGTATTTACGATGCAGAGGGGAGAATTGAGATCGCAGGGAGGAAAATTGAGGCTACAGAGAGGAGCTCTCCCAACTACATGCAGGGGGACCCGCAGTTCAATAATTACCTCCAGTTTGTTACCAAATAGTGTTTACGAGTCCTAGATGCTTTTGACACGACCAGTATGGCTTGTGATGTCATGGCCTCTCTCTCTCCCCCTCTTTCTCTCTTCTGCAAGGTATATATGTAAACAGAGCGTATGACAGCCGTAAAACCTCGTTCCACCAAGACACCTTGTCACTTTCTCGTGGTACACTCTGGGAAGAGAGCAACTAGACCTTCTTGCTCCCTGGTGACACAAGCCCGGTATTTTAAATGAACTGTCCAGTACATACACTTTTAAACACGCTGGAGTGAACAAATACGACAATGCAAGGAAGAAGCTCTATTTGACACAAACCAGACTTGTTCATTGCAAAGTAAGTAATCTTTGTTCTAAAGTGAGTAATGACGTTAATCCACCTGTAAAGGGAAGATGTGATTCTTTATCACGAGGGCTTCATTATATGTCGACCTATTCTTGTATTAACTTTTTTTTAGCCCCACATTTTACTACCTTTCGGGTTATACGTACTAATTACTACATACTAAGTACTAACTACGCTAATGGATTAGGAATTGGTAAGGTCAGATATATAGGAAGTGTACCCGTATTTGCATGGAGGGAAAGTGGAAAACCATTTAGGAAAGCCACCCTCAGTTCACCCGAGTGAGATTCGAACCTTGATCTCTTGGTCCTCGGCAGTCTAGCTCAACACGACTAGCGCGTTAGCTAACTCCACCACTGAGGTGGTTATATTAACTATTTTTCCTTAAATGTATATTTGCTTGAATTTAATCCTTAGTTTATCTCACAAAGACGATGATATTATTAAAAGTGGGTGTCTTTAGGTAAAGTTGGTCCCCAACCCAAGGTCCGATATGAGCTTGTGTACACAGAGGAGGAAAGCCCGAGTTCAACAAAATGGTGATTGAAGCGATGCTGTGTCTTCACCTTGTTCTGTTGCAAGATGTTCCCGAGGTCAAAGGTCACGACTAGAGAAGAAACAATACGCCCGTAATTTGGTCACCGTGTTTTGAGGTCACCATCACCCCAGTGTTGCCACAACAGCTTGCACGACTCTTGTAGGTGGACAAGACACAGGGAGCTTCTATTTTCAATGTGGTGGGACTGTATCAGGTGTCTAGCAACATGACTTACAAACTACCCTGACTTAGTGTTGCAACCCTAGTGCTAGGAAGTGACTACCCTATAATACAAGTCCCTTATTACCAAAAAATAAAGTTAAAATATACAAATCATCTGTCAGAGCTTGACTCCCCTAAGAGACATTTCCGGTTTCCGGTGACGGGTTGGTCTGAATCTCACTTGGGTTAATTGGGGGTGTACTCTCGCAAGAGACTAGACTGCCGCTGACGGGAAGCTTGTGGTGCGATCCTGGTCGGGTGTATTGTGGACGGTTTTACTACATGGTTTTCCACTCTCCCTCCACGAAGAAATGTGTACACCTCCTCTAATTTCAACCTTATTCATCCCTAACCCATTTATATAATTAGTCCGAATGGGTAGTAAGACGTGATGCAAAAAAACTGGGGGTAGTTTCCCCAATGCGATTTATCGCTGTGGTTTTTCCACCCACTCTTCACGGAAATAATGGTGCACTTTTCATAAACTACACACTCATCATTACCCATTACAGTGAGCTAAAAGGGAACGCGAGTTGAGGCTCTTAATGTTTTCAGTAAAAGTTAGAAAAACATATTTTATGGTAAAAATTAATTCAACATAGCTTTAGTATATACATAATCTTTAAATTAAAAAAAAATACATTTGGACACGGGAATCGAACCCGGAACCTTTAGTTAGGTATTTCCATTCTCTAATCAGTGAGATATGCAGGAGTCGTCTCGTGCCCAAGGTCATTCTCCACAAGGCATAGTCTGTGATGGACGTGCGGAAATCGTCGGCAAGTCCATCACAAACGCTGCCTCTAGATATTAGTGGAGGATGACCCTAAGCACGGCATGACCCCTGGATAGCTCAGTGATTAGAGCATTGACGTACTATGTCAAAAGTCCCGGGTTCGATTCCTGTGTCAAGGTGTCATATTTTCAATTTAAAGAATTTGATATTTTTATGTGGATACAACTGTAGTTAACAAATGTAATAGCTTAGCTTTTTAATCCATTTAGTAAATACTTCCTAATTAGTTTTCTATACATTGTAATTTAAACAGTTTTTGAATAAATGTCATGGGCCAGGTCTTTTTCTATTAATTGAAAATTTTCAGGCCAAATGTAGCCATTTTCATACAAATATTCAATAACTGTTGAGTTTAAAATATGTAGAAAACTGAACTAAATGATCTACTGAAGAAATATATTTTAAATTATTTTGGCTCAAAAATATTTACTCTCATAAAAAACTGCAAAAATATGGAACTTGGCTCGCGTTTACTTTTAAATGAAACCGTTAATAGCCTTTGTGTAAAACTTAACACTGGTAAAAAGAAAGGCTTCTATGTGAGTTTGATTTCTAGTAAATGTTCCCCTAATGAAAGTATCGGGGCTTGTCTAGAATTCCTTAGTGCCAAATTTTACCACTTGTTATAAGAGCAGCCTGTACACACAGACACTCCTTCTATCCTCCCAGACTTCTCCTATCTGATAGACATCTCCTATCTGATAGACATCACCAAACATCAACCATAACGATCACGCTAAATGAGATGGTTTATTTGAAAGTTATCTAACTATTAATTATATTTTAATGTCTTAGTAGCTCGTTTGAGTCTAGTCGACTCTAAAATAGGACATTAAGTTTAGGATAAACGTCTGAAAGCTAAGTGACTAAGTTACACATGAATATTATTCTCAATTCAAACGATAGACCGAAGAACCGTTGTAGATGTATTTAGTTATCATATTCATTCAACTTTTATTAATCCATTACGATTTACAGTATTTTGCCAGAGTCACTTTTTTATTCAAGCCATATATTTTCCACTACCGGCCTTAAGAGAGGGTAGACCCACGTTTCCCCAACGATACATTTTTCGACCGTGCTAGGAATCGAACCCAGGACCTTCAGGTCAATAGACAGACATGCTACCAACTGAGTTAAGGTGTTGGATATTTATTCTATTATATGGTTAATTAAAATTCTACTAAACATTACCCACTTCAGTGGCGTAGTTAGCTAGTTTCGTGTTGAGCTAGACTGCCAAGGACGGGGAAATCGGGGTTAGAATCTCACTTGGGTGAACTGGTGGTGGTTTTCCTAAATTGTTTTCCACTTTCCCTCCACGTAAATGCGGGTTCACTTCCTCTCTATCCGACCTTCTTAATTCCTAGCCCATTAGCGTAATTAGTGCTTAAGCGTATAATCCTAACGGGTAGTAAGACATGGTGCTAAGTATTATGATCATTACTAAAAATGTATAGACAATCTGGGAACATTTCAATCGCGGTGAGTGTTGATTAAAAGATGTATTCACAACAATCTCGTAATGGTTAGTTTTCCTTTTTTAGATCACTTGGCTTAGGGAACAAACCTGGTCTGTCTGTACCCTTAGGTTAAGTAACTAACAACTGTCACAACAAAACTTTCTTCATTTAGGCTAATAATACTGAATGTAGAAAAGACTGTGAACTTTGAACGTTCACACCTGTCCAATCCTTCACCAATCTTCACAATAAAACATTACCTGGCGTCTCACCTGAATAATTAAGACAAACTTGATACAAATTGTATTTGCCTTGTCTCTACACTTTACATTTGTATACAAGTGTAAGTGATTCATATTTATTTTCATACCTTGCTAGTTATATACTAACATACCAATGCATAATATATAAATTATCACCCGACTAGATTTAGACGGGAGGGAAATTAATCTATATGGCCTCGTACTTTGCGTGCAGCGCTGCCGCCCCCAATATTGTTTTTGCGTGCAGGGGGAGAGATAACATCGGGACTAATGCTGTGAGTCACAATATACCATTTGAAATGTAGAGATTGGCGTGACGTGTAGTCTACTCTAAGGGGCCGCACGAATACTTTCTCACCAGCTCATCTGAATTGCAAACACATTTCACTTCGGCTTTGGGATTGTTTAATTTACATAGAAAAAAAACAGAAATAATAAACTTTCCTTCCTATATAAGATAGATATTACTATTGAGATTTTGTAGATTTTATTTTATAATATTTTCAAGGATTTTCTTAAACTGTAATGTATGCTCAAATTATATTTAAATATACCGTATTTTAAATAATCTCACTAAATTATGACAATATATTTTCTACGTTTCCTTAAGAACAAAAAATGCGGCAAGTGCCAGTGCAACCATTAATTACCTGGCGTGATATACACCTCAAAATGCCCTCAGTATAACTATGAAACTACACGTACAGTATAAACCTCAAAATGCCCTCAGTCCAACCATGAAATGACAAGCAAAATATACAGCCCACACTGCCCAGTCCTTGGGAGTTGCCCAGATTCCGTCACGGAGTCGAGAATATCAACAACTTTCAATATTTGGTGTACATGGTTCAGTGCGTGACTGGCAAAGGGAAACTCAGGGACGAGACAAGCTGAGGTCATGTGCTAACATGTCTCAAAACCCAGAGTAGAACGGTGGTATTAGGGTGGTCTCGTGTCTCAAAACCCAGAGTAGCACGGTGAGGATATGGTAGTTTCATGTCTCACAACCCAGAGTAGCACGGTGGTAGTAGGGTGGTCTCGTGTCTCACAACCTAAAGTAGCACGGTGGTAGTAGAGTGGTCTCGTGTCTCACAACCTAAAGTAGCACGGTGGTAGTAGAGTGGTCTCGTGTCTCACAACCTAAAGTAGCACGGTGGTGGTAGGTTGGTCTCGTGTCTCACAACCTAAAGTAGCACGGTGGTAGTAGAGTGGTCTCGTGTCTCACAACCTAAAGTAGCACGGTGGTAGTAAAGGTATTGTGTGGCTTACCACTCAGAGTAACGGGGTTGTAGTAGGATGGTGGCGTGGCTTACCTTGGATAATAGTTCAATTAAAGAGGGCTATTGGAGAGACGGATCCAAAACTTTATTCTAACGAAACTTTTTCTATTCATAAGGAATTTTATATCAGTTTTACTATCAATGATATCAAAGTAACATTATGAGGAGTGCGAATATTAATTATTAATAATTAAAATACTAGGTTGATTATTCTTTATACTAAATCTTAGCTTTTTATTATATTAAAAGCAGGTAACTGTCATACTTATTAGGCTATACTTTCATCCTACAGTGTCCATGTGGTGTATTTCTTTCCATAATCTAGTTGGTTTTATTTTAAAATTTATTTTGTATTTTTATTAAAATAACAGACTTCCACCTTGTATCCATTCTAGAACCGTTCCAATAGTACTGGAGATTTGAATCCACATTTTTGAAACTACTTGCCTAGAAATTACAAATATTAACAAATATGGATCGCATATAGATAGTGTAGTGTGTACTTCTCTTCTTTGCGAAAACTTGTCTTTTGACTCTTACACTGGTCGAGTCCTTCATTTACATAAGACTCGTCATACTTGACTGACCTTGAACAAACTGTAGCACAATGAGATGTAAGGATTACAGGTTACTTTCTGAATATCTCATGTACCAGATCTTGACATTCAAGGGCACTGGCATCATCTTTGTGGCTTGAATCACAAGATGGCCCTCCAGGGTAAGCTGAAATAACAGGGTGGGGGTGGGGGGAGGTTGGTTTTACTCTGACTTGATTCAACATGTATTTTAGTTTGTAGACAAACCTAACCTCTGATGTTATTTTCCAGAAGTGTTAAGGAAAAAAACTGTTCCGTTGGATCTTTGATGATGCGAGTGCGAGTGAAGTATTTAGCTCTTCTTATTGATGTGTAGACTAAGAATTTTTTTTAGGGTAGTTTGCTCAAAAACTGAGCGCGTATTAGGTGTCTCAATTAATACTTCCGTGCTATGCCACTGTTTCTACTCTTCTATTGAGCAAATATTCTCAAAATAAAAACTTTCCAAAACATATGCCCATAGATTTTGGCTATATTCTTTTTTTCAGGAGAACATTCTCTACCCCGCCCTCCCCTATACCCATACTTTCCAAAAGGGGTTCCAGATGAATTTCACTTTATATAATAAAGCTCAGTTATGACCCAAAGCATCGATCACAAAAACATCAAATCTACATTTTAATTGATTTTCGATACATAGCTGTGAAAACTGAACGCCCGTTTGTTTTTTGGTACACCCGGTACCTGCCAGGTTTTTGAGCTTATCACCCTCAAATTCTCACTAGGCACATCAATACGAAGAGCCCTAGCCTTACTTGTATCATCAAAGAGCCTACTAATAGACACTTGTCCCCAGAATAAAAAAAGGAAGAAGTGTACTTTTAGTTCACGTACTTTTTTTTGTGCCCCACATCTTACTGCCCGTTTGTGCCATATCTACAAAGTTACACTGATGGTATAAGGGTGAGGAAGATATAATTTAGGAGAATGTACCCGTATTTGTGTGAAGGAAGAGTGGGGCACTATTTATGAAAAATTCCCTCGGTATTCGAACGCTGTCCTTTTCGTCACCAACAATCTCGTATATTGCGAGAGCGAAGTCTTGTGCCACCAATGCAGCTCTAGACCGTTCGAAGTGGCTATTGATTTGTTTTGTGTGAATGCGCTGTAAAAAAATTATATTCTTATCAAATGTAATGTTCTTCAAACTTCTTTACTACGGGGCCATTAGGAAATATAGTCATTCCAGTCATTTACACCCACAAACATTCTCCCGAAATCCGTACGGTCTGATTTTGGTAGGAAGAACAATTTAGAAAAATCAAACATATTTCTTTGCGTCCAACAATGAAAACATTTTACTATATTATTTGTGATTTTAAAAGTATTGATACTCTTTATCAAAAGTGACAGTTACAGATAACATGACTTGATTTATAAACATATAATTATTCTGGTAACTTTAGTAACTACCCGATACTGTTCCTACCAAAATCAGGGTATAGCTCACACCCCGCTTGCAAGTCCTGCAAGTAAAATTGAATTCCAATCTGGGGTGGTTGTTATGAAATTTGTTAGATTAACACCCCGTTTATATATTGTTTTTTAATCCTTATATTATTGTGCTTAATGTCCTCAGGATATTCACACACACACACACACACACACACACACTCACACTACGTATCTTGATTCACGGGAAATGTCAACAAATGCAATTTGTCCTATCAAACTCTTCTAAATAAAACCATTTCAGTAAATTCGGTAACCACGAGCAACATGTTCCTTAAAATTATCTATTAATAATTTTTATTATTAAAACTAACATAGTACCCGTTTGAAAATCAACGTCCTCATTTATGATCGTGTAATGTGCCCCATCGGCATTTCTTGGTCAATATCTTTAGTGGTGCTAGAAAGCTGGTAAAAGCATTTCATTAATTAAATATTCTATAGTAGATCAAATATTTACTCCAATGAAATTGTTAAATTCTTCCTCAAGTGAGGATTTCATTATAAACCACTTTTTTTTTATATGCTTTTCCGGTTTTTGGTTTTTTTATGTAAATTTTTGGTCACCAAATATTTCTGCATCCTTTTTGGTTAGTGGCCATCTGCCTGCAAAATCTCTGCTTCCTAGATCTTTTGGCCTTTGAAATGTTTACGACTTTGTTTCGAAAAAAACATTTTGGGGGGCAACCAAAGGGATTTTTTTGGCCACCACGTATTCCTGCACCCTTCTGGGCTAGGGGCTTAATGACTGAAATATTTCAGCTTCCTATGTATTCTGGGCTTTGAGATTATTTTGACTTTGTTTTTCTGGAAACCCCCCTCATTTTGGGGAGCCTCTTGGGAATTTTCCATCGCAAAATTTTCCTTCCCTCTTTTGGGATAGGGGATACCTGGTATTAAATTTCAGCCTCCTAGGACGTTTGAACCTCAAGATTATTTCAGCTAGACAGAGGAACTGGTAGTTACTATAGTGGAGATAACAATACTTTTTATTTAGTGAGGATTTTTAGAAATTGTTATTTTTTTGGCACCACGTCTTACTACCCATTCGGGATATACACTTGTGTATTAATTAAGCACCTTAGACCATGTGACCATTGAAGTGGAGTAAATTGCAATTAAGTATTGGTAAATTTAAATAGTAACAAATTCTTTGTTTATGCTTTCATTTAGATGTGCACTTCGACCATCGTTTAATTGCGTACCAGTCGTAAGTGCCCGTAGTTCGTAGCAATGGTCCTGCGAGAGGAGAGTTGATCCAACTTTCACGAAGTTTTACGGGTCCGGGTTTTGTGTACACACCAATGTCACTGTTTATTGGATCTTTTACGGACTAAGGATCCCTAGGATAAGGAGTGAGTAGAGGAGGTCTAATTTTCACGATGACCTCCAATTAAGATTTTGTGCGGGTGCCCACATCTGCTTGACAAATACACAATCTCTTAGGGGTAGAAAGTTAGTGAGGTTTCACAGAGTAACTTATTCTTGTTAAGAGCTTATCTGAGTATTGGCACAACTTACTTACATTTGTAAATGTTTGTAAACGAGATTGTCTAAGTGATATTATTATAACTTTTTTTACCCGCCTCGGTGGCGTAGTTGGCTAACGCGCTTGTCGTGTTGAGCTCGACTGCTGAGGACGGGGAGATCGAGGTTCGACTCTCGGCCGGGTGAACTGGGGTGGTTTTTCTTAAATGGTTTTCCACGCAAATGCGGGTTCACTTCCTCTAATTAAACCTTCCCAATTCCTAATCCATTAGCGTAATTAGTACTTAAAGCGTATAACCCGAATGGGTAGTAAGACGTGGTGCTAAATGTTATTATTTTTATGACTTTTTTTTATTCCGACACACCATAAGATTGAGATATTAGATCTTGGAACCAACTTATTATATTGAGCTCATGTTCTGGTACGCCTGCTTACTATTCGATTATTTAAATCCAGTGTGATAATAATTCAGTTAAATTTAATTAATCAAGATGCTACTATAGAACTGAGAGACAGGTTTGTTCTCCAAACAATTTAGTTCAGTAATCTTCTGGTAATAAAATGCTTTCCTTTGAAAGACTATATAATCTTATCTCCTGTTGTAATGAAAGGTTCGACCATAGGTTAAGTTCTAAAATGTGAGGTTAGTGTCTATTTCTCTAAACATACCCTACGTTTACAAACACTCACACATACAACTATGCCCCTATTTTGTTAGGAAGAACAGAATTTGGTATTTACTAACGTTACTAAAACAATTTTAATATATTTATGCATTGAGTCATGCTACCTACAAATGTCACTTTCATGGATATAACTGAAGGGGTGGATCCAGATTATTTTAATAGAGGGGTCATAATTTTAAATAACATAGTTACTTACGATGTTAGATTTCTGTTTAAAACACTTTAATAATTTCTCATTCATATTTGATCTTTTATATACCTTAAACCGTGGTCATCCTCTCAAATCTTTTAAAATCAAATAGTTTTTATAAACTATTTGGAGTGATCCTCCTTTAACAATTTTTTGAAAAATGGTTCACTCTAGAAGTTATGAGTAGTCTTCGCCTTCGCTTTGATTATAAAAAAAAATTATTCTTCTATAAACCATATAAAGTGTTCCTCAACTAGAAATTTTTGAAATTTGGATACCCTTTGAATCTATTTAGAGTGATCCTCACCTTAATTTTTTAATATATTCAGATACCTCTATAAGATAATCTTTGAAGTGGTCTTCCACCGACAACATTTTGAAAATTGAATTATTTCAGGTATTAGGCTATTTGGGGTGGTCCTCTTCTCAAAATTCTTCAAAATGACCTGCATCTAGAAGCTATTTATAGTTGTCCTCCCCTAAATATTTTTGAAATTTGGATGAACTTGGAAGCTATTTTTTAATGCTTTCCTCCTCGAACATTTTTGCCCGTTAGATGCCTTTAGTCTATTAGTTATTTGATACGGTCTTTTCTAGCAAATTTTTGACAATAATAATAATAATAATTAGCACCGCGTATTACTACCCATTCGGGTTATACGCTTTAAGTACTAATTACGCTAATGGATTAGGAATTGGGAAGGTTGAATTATAGGAAGTTAACCCGCATTCACGTGGAGGGCGAGTGGAAAACCGTTTAGGAAAAACCACCCCCAGTTCACCGGACCGATAATCGAACCTTGATCACCCCGTCCTCAGCAGTCGAGTTCAACACGACAAGCGCGTTAGCCAACTACGCCACCGAGGCGGGTTTTTGACAATAGAATGCGTCTAGAAGTCATTTGGAGTTTGATTTTAGGCCATATTTCAGCTTCATATTCGATAATATCAGGTGATTTGAAATAAATCTGGAGGGGAGGGGGTTATTCCAGAGGCACAGAGTCCCCCACAGCTCCACCACACATACTCTATATTCGGTATTCGTGGATGAACTGCTCTCAGGCGATTGTTAGTATTCTTTGAAATGTGTGGTAGTCTACCTTCTCTATGCGGAAAAATGTTCGTTACTCGCCATTGAATAAGCCTGGACTAATAACGAACATGGACCCGAAATAAGAGATTCTGCGCGTAAAAAGATAAAAAAAAATTGTATAATTTATCTACGTTATATTTTCTTTCTAAAATTTGAACTTTCATTTTGTATTTTTTTGTATTAGTTTCCTAACTTTCACAGGGGGTTCAACTGATCCTTTGACACCCCCCAACACCTTAATCCGCGTCCGCATACCTGATCATTGTTGGCCGCAAAGAAATATGTTTGCATTTTCTAAACTGCTTTTCCAAACAAAATTTAGGTAGTATTCCTTGGCAAAGGTTGTCGTATCTGACCACAGGATCTCATTGACACACGGACACGTTACGTAAGTTTGAAGATATCGTTACAGGTTCCACAGCAAAAGTGAAATTAACTCTGGTGATTCCTAGTTAGTATTTAGACCAGGTTCCTAGACTGAGGAGGGTAGTCCAGTGTCTTGTCAGTCACACACACACGGCTCTAGTACCATGTCACAGTCACTAACACGGCTCTAGTACCATGCCACAGTCACTCACACGGTACAAGTATCATGTCACAGTCACACACACGTACCTAGTATCATGTCAGTCTCACACACATGGCCCTAGTACCATGTCACAGTCACTAACACGGTACAAGTATCATGTCACAGTCACACACACACATGGATCTAGTACCATGTCACAGTCACTCACACGGTACAAGTATCATGTCACAGTCTCACACACACGTACCTAGTATCATGTAACAGTCACACACACACGTACCTAGTACCATGTAACAGTCATAACAGACTGTATAATGTTGTGTTCATGTTCACCTAAAGTGTTGTTGTATCCTTGCTATACCTGACAAACATGTTTCCAGCCAGGGTTATTGCCACCTACCAGGGGACCCGGGTCAACAACAGGAAATAGCCCACACGTTAGTTGAAGTATTGGTCGCACGGACAGTGTGCTGGATAGGGATACATGTATAGTGTTAGCTTCACATTAAAAATAAATTATACTGATGCTTTGGTTAACAGTAATTTCATCAATATTGTGTTCCTATTCAAGTCTAGAAAACTCTTGATGAAACATCGAGAGTTAATTGGTTATCTTCCATCATTAGTCATTCTACTGAATGTCCCTCAGTTTGTATACATTACGTTATAATTCTAATATAACAAACTGTTGCTTAAACAACGAGTTGCAGAATGTCATATCCCATTTGTAGTCAGCGTATGCCATTCATTTGGTATACATTACGTTCTAATCCTAATCTAACAAATTGTTGATGAAACAATAAGTGACAAATTGTCATCTCCCATCTGTAGTCAATCCATGTCCCTCAGTTTGTATACATTACGTTCTAATCCTGATCTAACAAACTGTCGATGAAACAATAAGTGACAAATTGTCATCTCCCATCTGTAGTCAATCCATGTCTCCCAGTTTGTGTCAGACTCGGCTTTCCATTATTGGCGGTCAGCTCCAGCCAAGTGGATGAGGTAATTACTAGGTTTGGAACCAGGAGAAAGTTGGGTAGACGTGACTAACCTTGATATTACAGTATGGCTGCGGTCACGGGAGCTGATATCTGCTGTCGTTACGTTTATAAAAGGGCTTTTTGGGTGCTAGTTTAAAAATGACCTGTCCTGGCCTGATACATGGAGTAACTGGACAGATAGGGAGGAGATCCTAAACTAGGGGACCTTGGTTGTTGAGAAGCTGGATAGACAAGGAGGAGATCCTAAACCAAGGGACCTTGGTTGTTGAGAAGCTGGATAGACAAGGAGGAGATCCTAAACTAAGGGACCTTGGTTGTTGAGAAGCTGGATAGGCAAGGAGGAGATCCTAAACTAGGGGACCTTGGTTGTTGAGAAGCTGGATAGACAAGGAGGAGATCCTAAACTAGGGGACCTTGGTTGTGGAGAAGCTGGATAGACAAGGAAGGATATCCTAAACTAGGGGACCTTGGTTGTGGAGAAGCTGGAGAGACAAGGAGGAGATCCTAAACTAGGGGACCTTGGTTGTGGAGAAGCTGGATAGACAAGGAAGAGATCCTAAACTAGGGAACCTTGGTTGTGGAGAAGCTGAACAGATTAGGAGATCCTAAACTTGGGGACCTTGATTGTAGAGAAGCTGGATAAACAAGGAGGAAATCCAAAAACTAGGAGACCTTGGACCAGATGTCACCTGTAATATTGTAATACTCGTGTTGTATTGTATTTTATTTTATTGCACGGTTAATCGGGTAGTAATTACTGCAGCTTAGCTGGATATTTGGAATTCCTGTTTGAGGTTCATCTAATTTTTAAGATTTGTAGTCAAATATTTTTGAGTTTTATAGCTAAACACAAATATCTAGTTATTATAAGTTGTGTTATTAAAGATTCACTCTCATTCATAATAGTTTTCTACTTGCAATTTCAGTATTTGTTTAGTCTGACACATCCCAGACGCAAACCAACGTACTTTACATCCCTGCTGGACGTTGTCTTAGCGACAGCCCCTTGAAGCAGGGGCTAGCAAATTTTTGGGTCCCCGATCGACTTTTAAAAGCTCATACATACCACCATGATCAATCGTTTTATCACTCTTATTTTGACTTTCTTTTTTTTCCATACGTATTATATTTATTCCTTAAATTCAATCTTTCCTCAAATACTATTATTTCCACCTTTATCGTAAACAGCCTAAACAAAGACTAAATCAAATGTACATTTTTAGTTTAAACTGTTATTTTAAATGTCTTATAATATTATAGATTATGACCAATCAAGGTCATTTTTGTCCGACTTAAATATGATTTGAAAGTTCTTGATATATTCGAGCATAAAAGATTCAAAGATCTACCTTTAATGACGATTGACTGAAAATGTCTGCGAGATCGACCAAATGCCGACCCCTACCTTATAGTATCGGGCCCTTCCCATAACTTATCGAGTGGGCTATTTACTCTGGATGGAGTGCACTTTGTTCTCGTTATGTAAAGTTAGGGTTGAATTTACCGTCATATGTTACGCGTTTTGAGCAAGCCTTAATTTTTAATCAATTATATAAAGATAGAATAAAGACACTGTCTATAACTTTTCAAGAAATAATAATTATTATTTAACAAATAACACATATGGTTTTTACACAATTTAAGTTTAAATGCTTCCAAACAATGTTTTTCCCTTGTGAGGTATCTTCCGATATCTAACAGTGCTTCAAATAATTTTAAAAATTGGGAAGGCTAGAAAATATCGGGAAATTTTCTAGTTTGAATATCAAATAAAGTTCAAAGAGCTCAGTTAGATGTGCTGAAATGTTCACAAAACGTAAGTGAGAAAATAATTATTGTAATCTAGATTTACAGTTAAACATTGTCATCAATATATCTTGATAATCGTAAAATAGTGTTTAAGACTCACTATCAATCACACGCTGTGTCATCAATATAGACCTCCATGTCCTCCTCTAGAACACGTATTATTGATGTAGCATCATGATGTATCCTCCTCCAGAGCATGTTGGGCTCTTGACGCAATCTCTATATGTCCTCCTCTATAACACGTTGGGCTCTTGATGTAATCCCCATATATCCTCCTCTATAACACGTTGGGCTCTTGATGTAATCCCCATATATCCTCCTCTATAACACGTTGGGTTCTTGATGTAATCCCCATATGTCCTCCTCTATAACACGTTGAGTTCTCGATGTATCCCTTCATAAATATCCTCTACTAGAACACGTTGTGTTATCAATGCATCCCTCCATATGTCCTCCACTAGAACACTGCTTGTTCTCGACTTAATTCACCATATGCTCTATTACTACGCGCACATAACGAGAAGGAAGAAGCAATTTTCCACTCAACTAGCCATTGTATTGCGGATATGGTCCGAGCCGTCCAGGAGTGAAGAGGGGGGAGGATAGAATTACGCCATTAGACGTAAAATTGCTTGTTACGTCGATACAAGACGTAGAGCTGTCACGGCTCCTGATTGGGCATGCCTATAACGTTCACGAAACACCTACGTCTTCATTAACTACGAGTCTGAGTGGTTCTGGAACAGGAAGATTGAGGCACCTTGATTCTAACCAAACTGTTGATACATGGTACAATACCAATGTGTTAAATTATGGATGGATGGAAGGACCTGGTTCCATTCCAGTGGCTGGTGCATATTATATTAAGTTATTAAATTCTGGTTGCTAGCCTACCATTTTAATGGCAGGTAGGCCTACTTGTAGCCTTTACACATGCTCCTGAACATATTGGTAAGCTCTCAAGACGGATCACTATTAGACACTCAAGTAATTATATGCTGCAATAACCATTCTTAACAACCTTAATAGCTTGTCTATTTAATCCGTCATGATATGCGCATTCTTACAGTTGTCATTTTACTATTGGCTGAATATAGCCCCCTTGAGTCGAAAGTGGCTTACTACCCGTTCGGGTTACACGCTTAAGTACTAATTACGCTAATGGGTTAGGAATTGGGAAGGTTGAATATATAGGAATTTAACTCACATTTGCGTGGGGGAAGAGTGGAAAACCATTTAGGAAAGAACACCCCATACCCGAGCTAGATTCAAACCTCGATCTCCCCATCCTCGGCAGTCTAGCTCAACACGAAGCTAGCGCGTTAGCTAACTACGCCACCGAGGCGGGTGTGATCTTAACTAATCGCTCATATGTAGAGGACGACTTTCACACGTCCACTACAAATTCTGCCTTAAAGTATGAATGAAGAATGACCCTGAGCACGGGGTGACTCTGGGTAGCTCAGTGGTGAGAACGTTGTCGTACAAAGGTCCCGGGTTCTATTCCCGTGTCCAGGTGTGACTTTTCAATTTAAGGAATATTATATATAGATGCGGCTATAACCGTACTTAACAACAAAAATAGCTTATCTTATTCTTCATTAGTCAAGTAACAAGGTAGTTTAGATCCTATCCGTAAATTTGAAAATTGACACCTGGACACGGGAATTGAACCCAGTACCCTTGGCTTAGAATACCAATTTTTTACTACCAAGCTAGCCAAGATTATCCCCTGCTTAAGGCCATTCTTAGTTTAAGGTAGATATATCCTTGTTCGATAGTATAACAGGGTCCTTACTCATGTTTCAACTTCCTTGAATTCGAAAACTTGCCACCCCACACAAAAGGATATTTTTAATACTATTAAATAAATAAAAGTATTAATACAATTTCTTCAAGTGAACTTAAATAAAGACTACAACAAAAAAATTGACAGTAAACATATTTTTGAAAGGACGCTTTATATTTAAGTTTATTTTAAACTACAACATATAAACCGAATTGTTTGGAAAGCAGTTGAGCATCTTGAATCTCCAACGAAGATAAAATACTGCAGTTTCTATACACACTATGTCAACCAACTAAATAGTATGATTCGTTTTGATAATAGTATCAACCAAGACTCAGCTCTAGCACCATAAACCATGTGATTGAGAAGTTAAATTCCTTAAACACTAATCCAAGGTAGAACTCTCGTATTAAAGACCGTATCTAACAGAAACAAAAGTTACTTAAACTACTTTAATATCGAGTCATGTATCATCAGCTTTCACTTTTGATATAAAGTGTAAATGATATACAATTACAATGATAATATTATAGACAAATTATTGAAATTTTGCTCTTATTAAAATATGATCTGTATTTTGTAAAATGTTTTTCCTGCCACAATCCTTCTATACAAATAATTTTATATTTTCATTCTGGAGATTCGATTACTTTCTCTTCCGTTGAACAGTTAGACGAATAAATCTGTCATCGCCTTTGTTAAAACATATACTCCAAATATGGCGTTAAAGGTGATAGCAGAAGGCTTTTTTTTACAAACATTGGCTAAAAGTAACCACTTCAACCTATTTGGAAATAATAAAATTGTATCTTCTTTATTTTGTTTTTTATTCGATTCTCCTTATTAGATATTAGCTTAGTCTTCTATGACGACATGTTTTGGTGTTATTATTGATGTTGCAGCATCTTCAGCTCTTATTTATAGTATTCTTTTAAATACTTATTATTAGAAAGTTTGTGAAAATTTGAGGTATTATTTGTAAACAATTTTTGTGAGGAATGGAATTAGAAATAAAATAAAGAGGATATAATTTAATAATCTTTTACTTAATACCAAATCAAATATTAAAATTATTAAAACATTTGGAAATAATTATTTTCCTAGTAACACTATAGGCCTACTATAATTAATTATTTCCGAATAGGTTGCCATTAGCTACTCTCAGCCAATAAAGCCATGAAGAACCTTCTCTTAGCTGTCACTTACCACCTGTCCTACCGTAGATAGGGTATAGTTGAACATAAACCATAATTACTCCCAGTAAAGATGGAACGTTCAAATACCTTGATTCATGTGGTATTTGATATATTTGAACTTGGGAAAAATCTAAAAACGCGTTTAGAATTCAATTATGAAGACCTAAACAATTGGGAAAAGTGATTATATAGACTTGTGCAATTGAAAGAGAAAAAAAAAACTCACAAAAAAATGACAAAATTGTATTACTATAATTAATCTACTAAATAGTGTTATCATTGTTGTTTATGTATAATATACATGACAAACAAAATAGCATTTTTCAGTGGCGTCAAGCGCTAAGCAACTTTTTAAAATTCACTTTTATATATTTGCTTTTTAACTATAATTGACCATTTTTAAAGATAAGAGGATTCAAACTTTGGTTCGGAAACCGAAATAAAATTTAAGATTCGGATTCGAGGAATATAGAATTCTACCCATCTCTACTAATCTGAGCTACATCTACCAGGACCGAAACAAAATACAACCAAATATGATCTTACTCTGTTCCAAGGTTATTTCTCAACTGAGAACGTTATCAAATAGAACATTCCAACTCACATTTTTTTACATAATCGTCCCAGAAGAATTTCCCAATAACAGCCCGAGAAATGTATTTTAAAAAAGAAGCTCTCTTTTCCCGCGATACCAATATTATCTTTGTGAAGTCAATATAAGTTACAATGGAAGTGCGTGTCAAGGTTGGGATATTTCATCTCTCAACATTCCAATATCTGTCGGAAGAGGCGAAGAATTCCCCACGAACAGGAAAACTAAGAGGGGAGAGAGCCTGAGTTTGGGGATGGAGAGAGAACTTTGTGATTCTCTTGTTGATTGTCCGGGAGATCATATTATATTCGAGAGAGGAGACGTCAGCTTGTAACCAAATCCTTGATATATTCTACTGGAATAAAGGTAGTTACAAGTTACTCCAATCAAGAATAAACTGACAACAATTCTGTTCGATTAAAAACAACGACTTCTCCAAATAAGGAGATTGTTTATTTTGACGGAGAAATGCCGGAATTAGAAGAACAAAAAGACAACAGCTCTAAGCTACTTTATCTTTATTGTATCTAAAAAAACACATTAATGAATTGATTAGTAGGACAGTATGTCTGGATAGTTATGATGTACCCTTTAAAACGTTTCACCACAAAATATAGAAAGCGACTTAACCTAGAACAGTGACACTTATAACAAATCGCTCAGCCCTCCTGCACATTTAATATAACCAGGGTCACTAGAGCTTAAGATAGAACCAGGTTTCTTGCCTTTAGAAAACAACTAGGGTTCTCATATTCTGTTATCAGTGAATATTCTACACATTACGTCATGATATACATCCTCAGTGGACCTCCTAACATGACGTCATGACTTGTGGGTTGGTGGGCAGGGTCACGGCCAGTAGCCAGGAAATTGCATGCGCTGATCTGGTTTGACAACAAAACAACCAATAAAAAACAGCAACTTACGAGCCAGTTCGTGGCCAAGGTCAGGTTATATACTCTTTCATATGAGCACACCTACTCACACACATCAACACACTTGATCACAAACACATACTCTCCAGTGGAAGCTCGTTATAGGCACTGCGGAACTGCAGCACCCCCTATTTCCACTTGATATTATCGATAACATTTAATATAATGAGTCCTTTTTTCTTTAATTCTTTATTTATTTTTGTAGTACAATATATATTCCTTAAGTTTAATGTCAGTACTTCAGTAACCATCCCCAGTTTATGAAAAATATAAAAAAAAATTGTATGGAACTGTGCGCTTCACAGTGCCAGTGACGTGGTATTTGACTGTTGTACGCATGCGCGCACATAGAAGGGGGTGGGGAGAAAGGCGGGACTGCCAGGTAGAGAGAGCACTGTTGCTCTCAAAGTGCCGGCTCTGGCGTAATGGTGGAAGGAAGATTTTTTTTACTCAGCGTGAGTTGTGCTTAAAAACCGTGTACCATATTCTTGAATGTGATAAAGTGTAGAAGAGTGTAGAATTAGATTATTATTCTGCTTCCAGACATTCTATTTGATTAATTTTTTTTTCGGTTCTTTTATTTAACAGAAAGACTAAATGTGCTTGGAGTACTTTCAATGGAGAAAAATTTCCTCAATTGATCAAGGAGATCAAGGAGAAAATTATTGAACTTTTTGCGCAAATTAAAACAAGAAGAATGGATTTCATTTTTAAAAGAATAGATCAAGCTTGAACTGTAACAATTTAAGTTAAAGTAAGTAAAGAAGTTTTTTTTGTTAAGATTTTATCAAGTTCCTGAATAAATTTTCTTTTTATACAGTTTTTTTTTCCTTTCACACAATTTTAAAACAAAGGCTAAACATTTTCTGGAGCAGCACCCCTACTAATTTTAGCTACGAGCCGCCACTGCTACTTTCACACACATCAACACACTTGGTCACACACACATGAGCACATCTACTCTCACGCACATCGACACACCTGGTCACACACATACATGAGCCCATCTACTCTCACAAACATGAGCACACCTGGTCACACACACATGAGCCCATCTACTCTCACAAACATGAGCACACCTGGTCACACACACATGAGCACACTTGGTCACATATTCACCCGAAATAAAACCAGTACCGGATAAAATGAGAAATAACTTCGGCTATCTTAAATAATAAATAGTGTAGTGTTACAGGTCCTCTTATATGTCCATTTTGGACCTTCAGTGAACTTGATAAACTCTTGATCAAACATTACGTGACTTATATATATATTTATGGAGTTTTGTTACGTCCATTAATGTTTCCAGCCTGTGGCCTGGGTCAGTTTTTTATTAAAGTCATATATATTTTTCCCCACTGGCTGGCTAGGCCTGTCGTAGCTTCAAAAGACTTATAATCTAACTTAAGACTAGGACAGGCACAAAATCCAGTCCCCGGCCGTTAATTCATCACTGTGGAAGGGTAAACCCATATTTCGCCCTGGCACATTGTTTCAGCCATGCCGGGAATCAAACCCGCGACCCTTAGCTCAGTAGAAAGACGTGCTACCAACTGAGCTAAGGTGTCTCAGATACATTCATAGAATACACTATATAAAACTTATTGTCTGAATTTAGTGATTCGTCTGCACAAATCTTGTTGAATATGAATATCACCTGTCTTCTTGTATGTAATATAGGGCCTATAGTGTGAGGAAAGCGGATTGTTTATTTTATCCAAATTACGTGCTGGGTCAAAAAAAAGAGTGTTGGGCTGAGAAATGGATATTGGTCTCCAGGAGCCTTCTAGTTTGAGGTGCTGTGACTTAACTGCTAGCCTTCAGGACTGTGATTAGCCTTTTAGACTGCTAGCCTGCAAGACTTTTATGAGCCTTCTAGCTTGCAACCCTAGACAGAGTATAAAACTACAGCACTTTAGTGAGTTTAATAGCTTTCAGAACTGAATTGAACCTTTCTATCCTGCAGTGTTGTGACTAAACTGCTAGCCTGCAGTACTGTGATGAGCCTTCTACCCTTCAGTGCTGTGACTAAACTGCTAGCCTGCATGACTGTGATGAGCCTTCTAGCCTTCAGTTCTGTGATTAAACTGCTAGCCTGCATGCCTGTGATGAGCCTTCTAGCCTGCAGTGCTGTGATTAAACTGCAAGCCTGCAGGACTGCTATGAGTCTTATAACCTGCAGGCCTAGGCAGAGTATAAGACTACAGCACTTTAGTGAGTTTAATAGCTTGCAGAACTGAATTGAACCTTTATAGCCTGCACTGTTGTGACTAAACTGCTAGCCTGCAAGACCACTATGAGTCTTCTAGCCTGCAGGCCTAGGCAGAGTATAAGACTACAGCACTTTGGTGATGTTACTAGCCTGCAGCACTGAAGTGAGCCTATTAGCCTGCATCACTGTGATTGCAGATATTTGATAATCAGGTTAACCCACAGTGCTGTGGTAAATGTGCTCTCTAAAGTTGCAGAGTAATATTATCGTATTTATAGTTTAAAAAGGTTCCATTTAACGTATCTTCTTGTTTTCTCTGTTCCTTATGAAATGAACTAATTTTGTAAATACTTTCTCCCTCCTCCTCCTATCTCTTTGACAACAGCATTTAGATGTCAGTAAACAAACTTTTTTGCGACGTCTGACCTGTTGCGTCCACAAGTCATCAATGATGCAGCATCTCTAATGACTGTTCCTTCATTCTGTCACTCCATATTTACCTTTGTTAACTCTCCTCTTCTCTTGCTGTACCTGCACATTGCCGGGGTATGAGCCAAGTGGGAGATGGGATTGTAACGAGTTATGTAGGGGAGCTACAGGGGTGGAGTTCCTGAGTTTAAACCCAGTTGGGGTCGACAGAATTTTCTTGAGAGATAAAAATCTGTAGCACAACTTCCTTCGGAGGGGAAGTAATTCCGTCGATACCATGTCGATTGTGGCATGTAAAAGGAAGGTATGTGAAAATACCTTTCCCGACCAATTTGGTGGATCCTTATACTCTCGCTCATAGAAATTCTCATGTGCTGATATAATCAATCATTTCAGAAAATGCACGATAAATATCTCAAATAAATTAAAATAAGAAATATTGAGCTATAATATAATAAATATAATTGGAAACAAAGGAATAACATAATAACAACGAGGAGAAGAACATATAATAAATAAGAACACATTGAAAAGGATTAAATAAGTAATGATTACAAAAGGGGAATATAGGTAGTAAAAGAGAATGAAATATAAAAGTAGGTAAATGAGAATACTCAGCGAAGTAGAGGGAAGACGCCTTACATAAATAGTATGAAATAAATCCGTATCGTTGGTCGCATGGTATAACGCGTCCCCCTCGTGTTGAACTGGAGTGTCTATGCAAGGTATATCAAGGTTTGAATCCCTGTCGTGTATACTATGGGTGATCTTTCTTTAAACGATTTATCACTTTCCCTCCGTGAAAGTGCAGGTATATTTCCTCTAAAATTCTATCTTACTTAATACTACTTCACTGGCGTAGTTAATTTATGTATATAGCCCGAAGGCTCCTAAGACGTGCTGAAAAAAAGTAAGAAAGAGATATAAACATAAGATAACAAAATAGTGCATATTTTAAAAGTAGATAATAAATTAAATGGCAAAGATTATTAAGTTAAAAACTTAGTAAATAATAAAGTAAACCATGTGTAGTAAAAAGAGAAGAGAATAGAGAGTTAAAGAAATTAGATTAATCAAAGGAACGGAAGTAAAATAGGTACATAAGTAGTGAAATAGAGTAAAGAATAGATAATTAGAGAAACGAGAGCAATCAGAAGGGCAGAAGGAAACAAATATTGAGAATATAAAAGAGACTAGGAAATAGAGATTTGGAGAAACAAGGGAAAACAGAAGAGTAGGAGGAACTAAAGGTCGTGGAAATAACAGAGTAATAAACAAACAATACAAGAGAATGAAATATCAAAGCAAAGACGAAGTAAAAGTGAATCTTTTCCACGGTCCGGATTGATCCACTTGGTTTCCTTTTAAAGAGCTGTCATAATCTCAAAGTCGCATTACTATCTCGGGAGCAAGAGAAACAGAATATTATGCATTTGTCACATCCCACTTAACACAAACGTTAGCTATCTACTCTTTCCATTGATTTGTTTCACTATTTGGTTCTAGAGAATGTATATTTTTATATTTCCAAGAGTAAAGCCCTATAACACGGTAGGACAAGCTTCCTCGAGAATTCGACCAACTTTTCCGGGAAAGTTTCTCACTAATGGGCTGTTGAGGGTGTGACGATGAAGCGATCTTGCCGGAAGGGATGGTGTAACTCACCCCTCTTTTAGAACGCGGTGGAGTTATCTGAATCCATCCAATCTATTCCAACTTCCCCCCACCCACCCCCGTTTACAACGTCTCCTTATGCATCATTGAACGACTCCCTCTTCACTATCATGCACATTTTTTTAGCGACATCTTCACTTAGGATTCTTGAAATTGCTTTCGCCTCCTCTCTGGAAGTTGCTAGTGGAGCTCCTAAGAGTCCACGGTTCTGAAGGGTTTGCTAAGGGTAGGCTAAAAATAGGGGAAAGTTTATTCACATTAGCATATCCATGCCGACATCTTTTATCTGTATATATGGGGGAATGTTGGAGGGATGTCGAGATTTATTCCGATTAGTTTTTTTTACTACATCTCATATATTTTTATTGTTTTATAGCTACCAATTATTATATCTCTAGTACAAATGTCTTGGCCCAGGTCTTGGCTTGTCAGGGATGGTTCGTCATCTTTTATTTCCCCTCCATCACCGATAAACGTTTCCTATAAACACACTGACACAGTCAAATTTAAAATTAAACATTTAGTTCATTCTTGTGCCAACATTATCAGGTGGACCAAGATCTGACTTGCAGTTTAGACAAAGGTGGACCTCGAAGCCCGTACAACATCTCATTTTATAACCATTCTTACGTATCAATAGGCACGTTGACAATCTAGTCTTATCTGGTTTGTCAGTGATGAGAAGGTCGGTGTCAGAATCCCGATTGGGTGTAAGAGTGTTTTTTTATAAACAGTTTCCCACTATCCCTCCATTCACGTGAGAGTGCAATCACTGTTAGTGTTACTTTCTTCATTCTATCCCTATAAGTGTAAATATACGGATAACCTAAATGGTTAGTAAGAGGCTGTCCGTAAATTACGTACGCATATCAGGGATTAGGGGAGAGGGGGGCGGATTTTGGCGTGACCAAGCTTGACGAGGGGGGTGAGGGGGCTTAGGGGTGAGGGGAGTGAGCTTTGGCGTGACCAAGCTTGATGAGGGGGGGTGAGGGAGTCAGATAATGTGTGACATCACATTACAATTAAGCGTATTTATTTTGAAATCAACCCGACTGCGCGCACGTATAAACTAATGACGATCGACTTATCTAGTTAAATCGTCAATCTTGGCAAACACGTACGATAAAAGGATTATAATATAGACTCTACAATCAAAAATGCTGTTTAAATAGGTATAGCACATGATATTGTGGCATAATATTAAGAGGGGTTTTCCCAAAATTGTGAAAATATGTGACTAGGAAGAGAGGGGGTAAAAAAAATTAGTATGTCGTAGTTTATGGACAGCCCCTAATACGTGGAGTGCAACACATTTTAGTGGCATCATTTCTCTCCAAGTTCCAGTATATATATNCTTCCTCTCTGCTCAATGACAGACCAGTATTGAGGGAAAGGGGAAGGAAGCTTGGCGGAAGTGACGACGTCCCTAGATGCCATGGTGGTGATGTTGGCGTCCCGACGTTCTAGTCGCCCATGAAATGAGACGCCTGGGGGCACTCAGCGTCCCCATCTTGATTCTCACTGAGGCGTCTGCCAAAATATGGGGTGGGGGTGAAAATAAGTTTACACTTGGTGCTAGGGGTTGTCTCACCACGTGGTCTGAATACATCTACTTCCCCGGCGTAGTAGAATCAATATTGTTCCAAAATTGGTGATTGATTAACTTACGGTTTTACTCCGTCCTGTCTTGACACAATATTGGTTTCTAAAACTAGTCGAACCATTCCCTTTATGGAATTGATTAAATTACTTAATTTAGTTTAATTCAGTGACTAAACGTGTGCTCCCCAAGCACATAAAATTATACTGAATCCAATACCTCAACCTTTGTTTGGAGCCAACCGACAAGCATGGGATGAAACCAGGGTCGCTTTACCTTGAATGTCTCAATCATCACCAGCAGTGAACCCTCATCTATCAACCTGATGACCCAAATCTCATGGTCCCCCTCATACAACTCCTAATTGGAGACATATCTATCTGAATATTTATATTAATCAGTTTTTTAACACCAAAGCCTTTTAATATGAGAGGTAGGTCTGAGGAGATTTGTTTAAAGGAAGTTCACTCACATTTGCATGAAGAGAGGATGGTTTAGTCCATAGTAAAATCCCCTATAGAAAACTAGCCTCAGTGCACCTAGCCGGAATTCAAGCCTTGACCTTTTCGTTAATGGTGGTTTTGTGCATGCGAGTTTAATGCCTTGTGCCACGTTCCCAATGATGTAGATATCACCCCTTGTCATCTGCCTCTCCTTTCTGAATTTTATCATTTCTTTTTATTATCTACCTCATCTTGGTGATATTTACCTAACCTTGCTGACACTTGCTTTTCCTCGACAATATTTGCCCCACCTTGCCGGAACTTGCCTTTCTTTTTGGAATTTGCTCCTCCACGCCAACATTTGCCTCTTGGTTGCTGACATTTGCTTCTCTTTACTGAGGTTTGTGTTTTCTTGCAGACATTTGCCTCTCCTTCTGTATCTCCTTATTGACATCTGGTCAGCCTGGTTTTTCCCGAACTAGTCCTTGGAAGGTCTTCACTTGCTCAGGTCACTTCATCTTCACTTTCCTTGTCCATGGCTAAAGCTAGAGCTTGGTTACAGAAGACTAAAGGTGTTTTTTTTCAATGGTAACCTGGGCCACTCACTTAGTAGAGACTAATTTCAAGGTTTAGTCCCCTCTTAAGTGAACATTTGTAAAAGTATAGTATAAACTACACATGGAAGGTATACATATTTTGTTTGCACCTCGTCTTTTTTTTTAGCACCGTGTCTTACTACCCGTTCAGGTTATACTTGTGCACCCCTTCTTACTGTCGATTTGGACTATCCAAATATTTACTCAAATGAAATAGGTATTAATAAGGTATATTTTAGAGGATATGTACTCGCATTTGTGTGGAGAGTGTGAAATCATTTAGGAAAAATATACCTTCAGTACAGTTGAACAGGATTCTAACCTTGACCTCTCCCCCGTAATTCCCAGTTTTACAATCTATTGCGATAGTGACGATTTAAACCATACGGCCAATGATAGGGTTAAATATATTTTGAAATATACATGTTTAGTAGAATACGAATACTGTATATAAAACTCTAAAAGAAGGTTCGTTTGAAAGTCTTCAATCATGAGTTTTAAAATTGTATTTTGGTCGAAAGCATTTTTTTTCAGCTTCACATTCGAGAATTTCAGAGGGGAGTAAATGAATCTAGAGGGAGGCAAATTTATTTAAGAGGATGGTAGTTATTTCCGGGCTGTTGGGGTGTCAACGCCCCCCTTGTCCTCCCTGGTTCTACCGCCATTGAATGCAATCAAACTACAAAACGGAAGTGATGAGTACAGTTCTGGAGGACCTAGTGGCAATACAATAGTATAGGTTAATTGATCAAACTTTATTATAAATATGACTGACTACCTAATCTAACAAAAGCCTCTTCTTCAATGATGTCTTGAATAGCCAATACCTCAACATGTTTTCCACAGATAACTTTGTGTTCGTTTTATTTAATCCCAAAAACCAAAGATCATAAATAACTTTCTCAACCCTATAACGACTGCACAAAGTATGAGAATTACTTCCAATATGAGATGAATGTAACGCGAATCTAGTATTTTAGGAGCGTGGTGAAAACAAACGCTTGGAAATGGTGACATCTGCTACGGTGTAATTTGTTGTCGGTAGGCGGCAGCACTAATACATTACGGTCGCAAGACCATCTGCTTGCCCGACTCCTGTAGTTCTGCAACCCGCATAGTAATGAGGTGGAGACAGGAAGTGTTAGATTTGCATCAACAAATTGCACCCGACTTGGTTCACCCGATTATTGTTGTTATTACGGTATTTGGAAAGATTCTCGAGGGTACACTCTGGTACAATAAAATATAGACCTGCTTCACAAGCTATGTGGACGAAGATGACTGGAAGGGACGATAATAAAAGATTGGTAGATACTTTCACCAAATGATAGGTAATAATGTGGGAGAGGTGGTAACTGACGGTTACCAGAAGTTTCTTTATTGAAAATATTGGCTGAAAGTTACTATGTCAACTTATTAGGAAATAATTATTGATATTATAGTATTACTAAAAAAAAACAGAATTGGTTGCTTTAGTTACTTTCAGCCAATATTTAAAATAAAGTACCTCTTGGTGTCCCCATCACCTTGGCTTAGTTGGTAGCTAGTCTGTCTATTGAGCTAAGGAGCCTGAGTTCGATTCTTGGCCTGGCCGAAAAATGTATAATGGATTAAATGAGGGTTTTCCCCTTTCACAGTGATGAATTTACGTCCGGGGTTGATTGTTGTGTATATTCTTGATTTAAGTTAGTTTATAAATCGTATGTTGAGATAATCAGTCGTTTCAGAAAGTGCACGTTAATTACCTCAACTAAATGAAATACCTTCTGATAGCTGTCACTTACCACCGCCCCTACGGTAGATATGGTATATTTCAATTGGTGACAGTACAGCTCTGAATGATTGGTGTGGTAACGTTCTCACTGATCCACCCCTTCACACACTAAGAATGTGGTTAACCCCCTGCCCTCCAAAACGTCTCGTGGCTCAATTGGGAGACTCACTCAGCTACAGTTTGGAAACTTGGCACGCGAGTCACTTTGGATACATTTAGCAAAACATCAGGAATAAACAAAACAGTAGTTTATTACTAAATATTGATATTTTATGGGTCAAATACGAGAAACAACGTGATTTATATCGCTATCCTAAATTAATTAATATGTACCGAACAGGTGACCTGGCTGTCTAGGGGTAAGGTGTGCTGAAGGTCAGGGGTTCAATCCTCGGTCCCGGTACAGATTTATCTGATTACCAAACCCTTCCTTCACCTCTGACAAGACATCTTGTGAATGTGGGGAAAGGTCTCCACCGTGGTTCGGATTCCACGTTAAACTGTAGGTCCTTCATTTCATCTCACAATCGCCCTACCATTACACATTAGCGTAAGTCCGTACAACCAGAACGGGTAGTAAGACGCCCGGTGATGATAATAATAATAATAATATTATAATGATATTAATAAAAAATACCGAACAAATTGATCCAGGATGGCAAATAAATACTCAAATATAAATGATACTTGAATATAGTGCCCAAGATAGATCATTACCCTTCACATTTGCTCTCATTTACATTTGTTATCCAAACATGGAACATACATCAAACTGTCTTTATGTAAAGTAATGTCCAAAAATGGCAAAATTTCCATTTTTTAATATTTTAATTTGATTTTAAAGTTAGTTAAAAACGTGCACTAACACTTTCAAACGTGTAATGGTGTACCGTACCACCTATTGTATTATTGTAGGTCTATCATTTATTATACATTGAGGTTTTAAAGTATTTGTAGTCACCTCACACCAAGAATAGTACTGTCATTTAAAGAGAGAGCGAAAACAATCGAAATACTAATGGTTTTATTTCGTAAAAAATAGTCTAAAAATACTAAAATCACCAAATTTGGCTTACCGTTTATTTAAATTAGTATTTTTCCAGTCCCGTAGATTCCTCGTGATGAGTCAATCAATGCGCGAAACTGAATTAATTTGAGGCAAATATAAACGAGAGAGTGGAATGGTTTTCTCTTCCAGATAGTAAAATCAAATAGACTCAGGATTGGAACCTATGCCACAGTCTCTTGCGGTGATAGTTTGCTTGAGAGACCATTTTGTCTCTCATTACGAAGAACGAAGAATCGTGCAAATACATCGTCGGACTTCAGTTTTAGTGGAACTATAAATATAAGGAAACTTACAGAAAGTGTCAGACTAGCTATAACGTAGTTTCAGTTATGCTCTCTCTCTCTCTCTCTCTCTATGGATATATACATATATACAGAGAGAAAGAGCATAACTTAAACTACGTTTTATATAATATAAGTGATTTTTCGTTTTTAAACAATATTAATTATATATGCATTTAATATTGTTTCAAAATGAGCACTCCCTCAATCTTTACTTTAGTCTGATTAAAATAAAAAACTAAGTTCAACTAGGCTTTTATTAATTTATATTCTTGAAATTTAAAAATTACACCTGGACATAAAAATAAAGCCCGGGACTCCTGTGTCAAGGTGTCATTTTTCAGTTTAAATAATATGATATTTAGATGTGGCTATAACCGTAATTAATAATTATCAAGTATAATAGCTTATCTATTTAATCCATCATTATATTAATTTAGTTGAAAATTCAGAGTTGTGTGGACATAATTTTTCCACTACAAAATAATTATTTTAAATTATTTTTATAGCGTCTTTGCGCCCACTTGGGTGCATTAATCACGCTAATGGTATAAGGATGAGGAAGGTAGAACTTTAAAGGAAATGTACTCCCATTCACGTGGAAGGAGAGTGGGAAACCATTTATGGAAAAAAAAGCCCCTCAGTATATTCGATCGAGATTTGAAACCAGATTTCCCCGGGAAATCCAGTCCAACTTAAGAGTGACGTGTTATACCATGCGATCACTGTACTATCAGTACTAACAATTTAGTGTTGTGTTTATGGTTTATGTATGGATCTATTAGATAAATTTAACTTGAATCCCATGCAATACATATATCGTTCTATATTACTTGAACTCCACTAAAACTCTGTTTTCATTCAAACTCGATTATATGTGAAAAATGCCTACGCTCACACCTCTAAGCATAATAAACCAGTACATTGGGAGTTTAGCCTCTAATAAACAATGTACAAGGTTAAATACTAAATAAAGATATATTTAACATGTTGTTTCTTGCTAAAATTGTTGAAATATGGACAACGCTGTTCCCAACATAGTAATGAATATAGTTATTGGCGAATTTAATAAAATAAAACTAATCTCAGGTTTGATTCTGACTTTAGAAGGTAAACGTGTGCCTCTAGTTTCTACAACTGTCGCAATAAATAAACATCATCTAGTAGAATAGTGCATTTACATACAAACTCTTCGAGCTGGGCTCTTGGTGGTTTATTTCACTAATAACATTAGTTTCAATTGTATTTTATCAAAATGCTTAGCAACAGTCAAAAAGGGCATATAACAAGCCAGTACGGGAAGAAATCCAAGTCTTACATAGCTTCATTATTTCCGAGGAAAAAATACCATTGCTTTGAACACCACGATGTACATTCATTACTTTAAACACCAAGATGTACACTCATTGCTTTAAACACCAGGACGCACACTCATTACTTTAAACACCAGGATGCACACTTATTGCTTTAAACACCAGGACGCACACTCATTGCTTTAAACACCAGGATGCACACTTATTGCTTTAAACACCAGGATGCACACTTATTGCTTTAAACACCAGGATGGACACTTATTGCTTTAAACACCAAGATGTACACTCATTACTTTAAACACCAAGATGTACACTCATTACTTTAAACACCAAGATGTACACTCATTACTTTAAACACCAAGATGTACACTCGTTACTTTAAACACTAGGATGCACACTCATTACTTTAAACACCAAGATGTACACTCATTACTTTAAACACCAAGATGTACACTCATTACTTTAAACACCAAGATGTACATTCATTACTTTAAACACTAGGATGCACACTCATTACTTTAAACACCAAGATGTACACTCATTACTTTAAAAACTGAGATGTACACTAGGCTTACAATGGGTTTGAGAACTAGGGAATATTCCTTAAAAGGCTCGGAGAGATTGTGTTTTTCCTCGTAAACTAAACCCCTATCCTAGCACTTAGAAATAACATTAAGAACAAAAGGAGGAATGTTTGTCTCGTGGATACAGAAACATCTTTTTACTCCGCGAGGCTCGAGAGGCGGCAAGAACTACATTCTGACGAAGTGCACAATGATACATTTATATTATTTTAGAAAACATCACAAATAAAGAGGATGGTATGTCAGAGAGAAAGGCGCTTGTAGCTCCAACAAATTGCAAACCCGTTTCAATGCCGAACGGTTTACGGCGTCACTCTCGTGTTAAACTGGCCTGCTGATGAAGGGGAAACCGGGGTTCGAATCCTGGTTGGGTTTACTGAGGGTGGTTTTTACTAAATTGTTTCCCAAACTCCTTCCAAGCGAATGCAGGTAGATTACCTCTAAATGCTTTCTTCCCGATTGCTACACTACCTTTGATTTGAAACCTTTTAATAACTTTTGATTTAAAACATATCCATTAGCTTAAGATTTTTATGAAATACAATTATATTGTTGAAAGATATAGGTTATTTTTCTACCTTTATTCGTCATTTCAATATTGACTTTATACATTTCTTCTCATTTATGTATTATAGGTGACCTGGTGGTCTAGGGGTAAGGTGTCAGACTTCTGTGCTGGCGGCCGGGGTTCAATCCTCGGTCCCGGCACAGATTTATCTGATTTCCAAACCCTTCCTTCACCTCTGACAAGACATCTTGTGAATGTGGGGAATGCCAGGCCTCCACCGTGGTTCGGATTCCACGTTAAACTGTAGGTCCT
>CABFVZ010000912.1:233832-262004 GCA_902151445.1 Timema monikensis
CGCTAGAGGAGAGCAGTCGGACCATAAGACCAAGTAAAAGGGGAACTAATGGAAATGGCATCGATTTTTTGGCCACCTTTCATGTTATCTGTCTGTTAAACAACTTCACGTCAGCCCAAGTCACTGCTCGCCGCTGTTGGGGCGGAATGTCCTGCGCATCTCGTGGAATGTCAGCCTCTCCTGGGGCTGCTGAACTGTAGCCAAGCCATCTTCATCTTCTCTCATATTTCTCTTTCTCTTCTGACACGTGAATATCCAATTTTATCGTATATTCTTATTTTAGGGCACAATATTCGTGGGAGACCAAGGAAAAAGACTTGACGTGAGTTCATTTCAATTGCTTTTGACAACTAGTTCAAAGCCTATTGTTTGAAGGTTGATGTGGGTGACGTGGTTAGCCAAACAGCTTGCATTTTGTTTTGCAATAATAGTTGTAACATTTATTCCAATGCTAGAAAGTTTTCTTTTCACCAACAAATGAAACGATGGTTTAAAAATTCTCCTTTAAATAACTACTGATAAAAATACCAATATTTGTTATAACTTCCCATTGAAACGCCCCAAACCTTTGATAAAATAATAATTCATCTCGTCACACTTTATTTCTTGGATGTACCCAAGATCCCAATCACACGCAGGAGTTATGTCACAAAACTTGTTGCTGAACACATAATGAAAATAACATGCAAATGTTGACTAGAAAACTAAATGTTATCAAACTTGGCACAGGTAGGTATTAATAACTACACCATGTTTTTAAAATAAAACTTTTAAAATTACTAATTAGTTCTATATTGTAACACTTCTTCTATAGAGGATTACTAAGCTGGTGAAATGCACTATAAGGGATACGATTAAGGAGGATCATCACAAGTCACTTTCTGACACATTTAAAAAAAATTATATCACAACTTGGGACTTGATTTAATTGTAAAATTGTACTGTATTTTATTTTATTTGAGAAATATTTTATCCGCGTTCATCCATGGTGCATACAGACAGAGAGAAAAGTCAGGGAATACTTTGATGTCAGGTAAAACAGGAAAACATTAAGGAATGCAATCAAAAATGATTAAAAGTGAGGGAATTTAAATACTTGACTGATTCTGCAACTAAATATAAAAGCGAAAGATTATGTTTGTCAACGTTAACAAAATGCATTACCTAGATAAGGCAGTTTTTACATGAGATAGTTAGTTGTACACTGTTTGCTTTATAACATATTTACACAAGTACACACATAATAGATAATTAAATACTTGACAATTAACAAATAACTTATAAGAATGTTGATGTTTTGTAGCTTGGAATTTTTTAAATATGTTTATTAATGTGATAAATGATACAATATTCCCATACCCCTCCAAAACTGTAAAAAGGTAAGGTATGAAATTTTTTAAATGTTGTCTGGAAAAGTCAGAATTTTTTTTAGTAAAGGCTTTGAAGCCACCCTGCCAACGTTCACGTTCACCAACAAAGTACCTTAATTAATTATTAAATATAATGATTTGATAAAGTGTTCGCCTTAATCAGCTAAGTACGGTCCATATGGACCATCCCCCTTTGAGACGAAACATTCCCACAGTGGTGGCTTGTGACCTATTGATAGGTGGGGAGATGGTACAAACAGTAATTAAACAGTGTGTTGGGGTAAGTGAAGGGTTAGGGGAGGTCAAAGTTCGTTAGAAAATGCTTAAACCAACCTCATGATTATTTTAATTACCTTATTGATGATTTGCTGAAAATAAAATCCAAATAAATAATAACAGTAATTATTAGAAATGAAAGCTTTCGGCAAAACGTTCAGATCGTTAAGTCCGAGGAGAAGCGGGTGTATTTGCTTAGAGGTTTTATTATAATATTGAAGTATTAAAATAATATATGGTCAACAGTAATCCCAATCTTAGTAACACTTTCAAACACAAAGCGCTGTAGTCGATACGTGAGTGTGGAAAAATAGAAATGGAGTCACTGTCATTGATTTATCAGAACTCATTTAAATAGCTTGATTTTATTTACAGAACGGAACATTTCCGGAAAAAATCAATGTACAGTTATCCGTCTCACATCTTTGATCCCACTTCATTCAGTCCTGGATCCTATCATGGAGGTTGCACGTTAAGAAGAAATTTACATGAGCCCACACAATGTATTTGTATCTGGGGTAAAACCTGCATTTTGCGGCATTAGCACAAGCCCGCTTCGGTGGCCGCATGCTCTAATGCACTACTCTTGCAGTAGACTAGACTGCCGATGGTTGGGAAATTGAGGTTCAAATATTGGTCGGGTGTATTGAGGTGGTTTTTTTCCCAAACTGGTTTCCATTCACCCTCCACTCAAATATGGGTGCACTTCTTCTGAATATAACCTTTCTAACCACTAACACAATTAGCGTAATTAGTAAATGAACGTATAACCCAAACGGGTAGTAAGACGTGGTGCTAAGAAGAAGAAAAAATGCATCGACAAGACTCCTGAGATCCTAATTAATCCTTTCTCTTGTATCCCTTAGATATCCCAGTAGATCCTCCATTATAGACACCCCAGTTACTCCACCCTCTTAGATACTCAAGTACTTCACCCTCCCTATATAATACAGTTTCCCATCCCTAATAGTACCCTTTTAAGCCCTCTTTCATATTTACTCAAGAATACCCCCTTCATAAGTAACTTAGTACCCCATCCCCCGTAGGTACCCCAGTGTCCCCTTTTTTCTAAATACTCCAGTATTCCCACCTTCCTAAATACCCAATATCTCCCCTTTCCTAAATATCACAGTAACGTGCCATCACTGCCACTAGTGTAGCTTCTAGAAAAGGTATGACCACTTAAAATACGTAAATAAATGTGAGTTTCCCGCAATCTGTTCCTGCCAAGCTACACACAGACTAGCTAGCGTCGGTCCTCGTCCCTTTTGGATGCATATTCATAAGCCTCATCCCCTTCCTCTATCATAGCTTGTCAAGTTTGGTGAGGTTGTCCATCACATCTACACACTATGGGTGGGTCATAAGATTGAATATACAAAACTCATTTAAAATGTAGTAAAGTGGACCGAGGGATCCAAGAACTAATTGGAAAATAATTCAAGACTATTTTTCTCGTAATTTTCATCATCTAAAACGACAACTCATTGGTATTCACGAAACTATCCAACTTGTGCCAGTATCAGTTTTACAAGTCTCGTTACCTATAGTTAAAATTCTGTCACTCTCTCAGTGTGAGAGAGGTTTATCATGCTGGAGATCTAGAGGAAGATCTTCTTGGAGATTATGACAACTGGAGCAGGAATCTCATATTTTCCTCTTTACAGGAGGAACCTTCTTATAACCGGCACTGGCCTAACTCAGATGTTAGAGAACATTGTTTCATCCCAGGGGCAAAGAACCTTAGTTCCGTCCCAAGAATTAGGTACCCTTGCTACATCCCTTGTGCTAGGGATCCTGGTTCCATTCCAGGTTATAATGACCCTGACTCCATCTCAACTGTTAGGTAATCTTGTTCCATATCAGGTGCCAGGGTCCCTGATTCCATTCCAAGTGTTAGGGATCCTTGTTATTTGTTCTTAGTGTGCACAAACAAATGAAAACTAAAATCATGCACTAAACATAAACTATAAATTCAAACCCAAAAACAGGGTTGGCCTTTCATTTTGGGATGTCGTAATAAACCATAATTTATTTTATATTAGGTAGGCATATTAAAAAAATAACTTAGTATTTTACTCAAAAGTATAAACATTACTAAAAAAAATCTGCTAACAATAAAGTCGAAGGATATGATAATTTGGTCACCTCTCACAGACATTAATTTTTGGCTCGTGGTAAATAAATATCCATCCTAGCTTACTGAGCTCTGTGTCCACGCACCGAGGAAGAACTCAAAGGTTCGCTATCTTTTAAAATTAAGTTGTAATTCTAATAGGCACCTTTAACTAAACCGTAATTCTAATAGGCACCCTTAAAACTAAACCTTGATATTAAAAATCTCCACCATTATTGTGCGAGTCAATTTTTTTTAGACAGTCTGTGTTAGATTGAACATTTAACTTTTAAACACCTGATTATTTCAAAACACAACTTACAAACTAACATAACCCAGAACCACATCTCGCTTTCAATATCCTGCCTTAGCACCAAAGACCATACCCGGATGTTAACGTGGACGCATAAGAAACTACTAGATTATTTTTTGACACTACTTAGAATTGAGTCAGGATACGCTAAAGTCTAGAAGTTTCCACTGATTCATAGTGGTGCATGTTGTGTTTACCATACTGATATACATTGTCAAATATCTAATTTAATAGGGTTTAAGATTACCTCCCAACAGTGTTTTGGGGTTGGGTTATTTTGGACGAACAGAAAATACCAACTTGTTCAATATTCATGGCTGCATAGCAAGCGCTGTTTCCACGTAATGCTCTGTGGGAATATGGAGCAGGAAAAAGGGCCAACCAAAGCATATGACACGAAAATCTTTTCCCATTTTGTTTAACGGCACCATAATTTATTCATAAATGTTGTTACGTTAAAACTTGCAATCTTCGTAAAGAAAAACAAACATAATATTCTTGTTTTTTTGTTGTTGCAGGAATATTCGCGCAGCTGTTGCTTGATTTCTTCTTCTCTTGAACCGAACAGCGAGGCTGACATACGCATGCGCACAGATTGTATCGGTAAGTACTTCCAGAAGAGCAGTTATTTTAAAAGCATGGAGTATTAATTTCCTGAAGTAGCTGAAATGCTATCCCCTTATCGCATTTTCTTCTACTTATTATTTTGTAGTTGGCACAGTCGTGATACGAACCTGATGACGTTAATAAATTGTTGCAGTTATAATTTAACCTTACTTATAACAGGTGCGCTAAAAAAAAAGGGGCGTGGAAGGGAGAGTCAGAAAAATATTTAGTTCAAATGATTCACTAAATTAATAAAATTTAATAGGCCTATACTTGTGTAATCGCACGGCCTCAATTGGAAAGCGTGTTTGTGTAATATTATACTCGTATATTATGAGTTGCGAATGACAAAACGAAAGTTGAGAGGTTGCTATGATTATACCTCCAGTTAAAATGAAGGGGATTGAGTCCCTCGTGGATGACTACACAATACCGTAGGCTAGGGGTCACTATACCCGATTCGCGACTACGCAGGCTAAGACGTTGGGTTCATCACTTACCAGTTTTGGGGGCTGCCACTTGAGCCCAGGGAATCCGGTTCGGTGGCCGTCTAAGGACCACCTAGTAGTGAGACAAGCCATTGGGTAAACCTCATTATACCTCGTTTTGTCACACGCTTCCTAATATTCTCTAAGTTCACTTCTAACATCACATTTGTAATAGACATAGTTGTATTAATAAACCTCTTTAAAAGCCAAGTCTAACGTCAATCACAAACTCACACATGTATACAATATCACTTCCCCCTTATCCCCGGCCACAGACATCCTGACAGATTCTAGGCCCACGATCACAAGCTGAAGAAGTAGGTGGTGATACTTGCCTATTTATTTTTCCAAATAATTTAACATCTTTTTAAAAGTTCTGTATTTAATTTTGTTTCCGTTAATCTATCCATCAAAATTATCTAATTTATTTGAGGGATTTAAAATGGATTTTATAAACCAACTGATCATATTAGCACACGAGGGTTTTATGAGCGAGAGTCAAAGAACCTACCAATTTTTCAAGGAAAGGTATTTTCACATAGTTCCCAGGCCTATTTTACATACCACAATCGACAAGGGACCGACGGCTTTACTTCCCCTCCGAAGGAAGCTATGCTATGGATTTTTATCGCTCCAGAAAAATTCATTGACCCCAGTTTGGTTTGAATTTAAGAACAACCGATTCTGAGGTGAGCACTTTACCCCAAGACCAGTGAGGTCAACCTCTCACAATTATGAGTTCACCAATAATTCTCTTTGTAGGGAAGCTAATGTGGCTTTCGTGACATATTTTATATATTTATGATGAGAGTTATTATTATTATTGTTTAACGGCCCATCGACACATCTAGGTCATTAGGGCCTTATGATGAGAGTTAATAAACATATTCAATTGCTAGTGCCAAGTATGAAAATTAGTCTATATGTTGTGATTCTGTAAAAGAAAATACCCTAAATATAAACAATACACATTTGCCCACAATAGTATGTGTAAATTAAATGGTCTCGTTCTTATCTTACTTTTTATTTTATGACAAAGTTTAAAGCTGAACCCTAAAACGAGGAGCGTATATTGCTGAAATACTACTATGAAACTAATACTACATAAAACAGACCTAGGTTGAAGCAACATGGCGGTAGTAAATAAACAGTAACAATCGTGACTACGGTTTATATTCCCTTCAGTGAGATTAGAAATAACAACAAACGTATCCCTAAGCCTCGTCAGCATTTCTGTCAATAGATACCATCGAGTACATACTCAAACAGAACCACCATCCCTTGATTAATTTATTAAACTATAGTTCTCTTAGTGACCACTCAGCAGCACTGGAAGCACGTTTTATGTATATTAACCGTAACAGAGACAAAACTTCATTCTATAGACAAGTATTGTTTTGTCAGGTTTGTGAAGTGGAGATCAAGACAAATACAGTCAACTCTCGATTCTACGACCCCGGGAATAGCGTCCCTCTCGAAGTAACGACCCTTTTTGGGGAACCGTGAAAAATGTGGGAGCTGTAAAATGTGTTTGTTGCATTTATTTAGGTCACTGCGTTGCAATTATCTTTGTGAGCGCTGTATTACTAGTAACTGGGGTGGGTCGGGTATCAAAATAGACACCACCTCATCAATGCCAGCCAACAGCACTTGACTCTGTCCACCCCCTCCTACAAGCAAGACAATGTTTCCCCACGCGCGACTGCCGCTACATCACGCGCCAGGTTTGCTTTTGCCATTGTTATTTCGATTCTCGATTTGGTTACTATTTTGGTTTGATTTTGTGAACAATTTTTGACGACCCATGCTATTGTTTAACATTGTTATTTTGATTTGGTTACGTTTTTGGTTGGATTTTGTGAACGATTTTTGATGACCCAGGCTATTTGTTGTCTAAAAAATGCAATTTTTTCGTATGAAGGTCAGGGATGGAACAAAATCTGTTAAAATTCCAATAACGACCCCTTTGAAATAACGACCCTTTTCCAGGGAACCGTGAAAGGTCGTAGAATCGAGAGTTGACTGTACGAGTGTCTGTATTATCGTACTAAAAGAAATTGGTGGCACTTTCTTTACTTCATGCATGAAAAATAGATTAAGTAAATCTATGAAAAGTTAAAATTTCAAGGAAACCAATCAACAGGGATAGAGGATAGTGTAATATTGTATAACAGCAGCAGTAATAATAATAATAATTATAATATATTATATACATTATGACTATAATTTTAAAATGTCATTCTCAGCTGACTGAGCGTAGCAAGGTCATGTTTTAGCTCAACCATTCAACATTTTGTTTGTCTGTCTGGATATTTGCTACGCGATAAATGTCAAATACATAAACCAATTTTAACTAAATTTGGCAGTGACATTCTTTTAACCTAGGCCTAACAACTTATCGATACAGTCGGTGGCCACTAAAATGTCTGATTGTCTATTTGTTCCATGATACCGATAAATGCCTTGATACATTTTACGATATTTGGCGGGGATATTCTTTAAACTTAGACCGAACGATGTATGTACAGTACATATTCTTTAAATCTTACTATCCGTTTCAATATGGCGGCCCCTCAAGAGATTATTTGTTGAATAGCTCATCTCAAGTTATTTAAACATTAGCACTCGATCGAGTACTTAGGACTATCTTTTTAAATATGTACATGTATTGCAAGATTGACGTTTTAACCCAAGTGAACAGCGGTTATTCTCTGTGAATATAGTATTAGTTTGTTTCCTGTATAACTTGATCATTAAGGGAAAATATCAAATTAAAATTCAAGAATAAATTATAGGATATATGTTCCCTTGAAATACAAAGAGAAATCTATTTTTTACTGGAAGGAGTGAAGTTTATTTTTCACAGAACTACTAGTACTCTGTTTTTGACTGACCTCAATGAGAAGAAACTAGTTATGGTGAAGGAAAGAAATGACAATAGTTCAATAGTTAGCTAATATATGATATGAAAGCTGCTAGTTTAAAAATACACATTGGCATTAAAACTACTCCATGGTTCGCAGACGATGAATAATGTTGTTTCTTTATTACGTCACACCTCCATGTGTACTAGTAGGGGGAAGTGTTTATCATCCCCTCCCATCACTGTGTACTAGTAGGGGAAAGTGTTTATCATCCCCTCACACCACTGTGTACTAGTAGGGGAAAGTGTTTATCATCCCCTCACATCACGTGGACAGATGTTAACGACTACAAACCAAACAGGTCACAATGATACAGGCAATTCTCTGCCACTGACCCAGCTTCAGGCCATCATCAAATACAACTTAACATAGCCTAGCCTGAATTCGAATAAAATAATTCCTGTGTACAAAATAATATTGTTCCTCTAAATAAAAACTAGATAATGCTAAAACTAAAATTGTATAACTATACATTGTAATGCCAAACGCTCGAAGTATCTTCTCAAAAGAACCGGAAGGAAAAGACTACACCAACAGGTAGGAACAGGTATTAAACCACACCATCAGTATTCTCTACTAAATATTGTTTAAAATCTGGCAAGAGCTTTAACAATCCACACAAACATTTCATCATCCACGTAGAGTGTTGGATGATCAGATTAAAGAAGGATAACCAACGTTAGTATTTATAACTTCACGAAAGGAGTGTGTTGACAGTAGTTATTGGTCAATACAAGAGATTCTAATAAATTGCCAATCTGAAGTATTGTTATTACCGTTGTGAGATATAGCTACAATGGGCAAAGCTCCAACAAATGTCAATAGTTGTATTACAACAGGTGTTACGATTGTTTATAAAAGAGTTAAGAACATTTATCAAAATTACATATCTATTCCTGCATCAGTTTACCATCGATATGACCATGTTTGCAGAAACATTGCTCCATAATGTGTGCGCTTTGTTACAGACCCTCGGGGATAGCCAGCGCAAATAAACTAGTGACGGACTCGCATAGGTAGGTATATATGACGTTTCGATACACACAGCAAGACAGAATAGTCGCTATGGTGATACCCCATCAATAATGCAAATCACAACTGTCCATCAGTTCAAAGTTCACGGACACAACTTCCCATAAATACAGCTGCCTCTTAAAATAAATGGTTCATTTATACTATAATTTTTCTTGAAATGACTTTTTTTTTTCTTTCCAGAAATAAAGTCCACAGGGGCATTGTTGAATATTGTTGAGCCACCGTAGTTTACACTTCTTGGTGTGATAATTTTTTTCTGATTGCTGAACTTCTTGCCTGGTTAGAAATAATATATGGTGGCAGCAACAATGACCTGTTTGGAACGTTCGTTTCCACCCCTATGTTAACTAGTCTGGTTACATGTTTTTAAGAATTAGTAGCTTGTTACCAAACACTTATTAACTCGACCAGTTGTTTTGTTCTGAATTGTAATGTGTATTGAATGAATTTCATAAGTCACAACTCTGTGATCTACGCTCTCTCTCTTTTAAAACATAATTATGTTTTCGAAGTATTTATTAAATACACTGTTAAGTTATCTAGAGCACCGATATATATTATTTACCTTAAATTAATCTGCTTTTATATTTAATGTATGACGAAGTTTTTTAGCCGGCCTCATGGTGTAGTGGTTAGTGCACCTGGCTGCGAGCCTAGGGGCTCCGGGTTTGATTCCAGGATGTTCCTTGCGTATTTTTCCCGGAATGAAAATTACCCCAACGGTCACCAGGGTTTGGCTAACTAGGCTTAAGTTATATTGAAGTGTTTCCACTGGTTCCACATTCTCATAGTTACTATCACCATCACCTCATCTCATCGGGACATGGCAAGAGCTTCCATAGAACGGATATAATATGATTAGTACATTTGGACATCTCCTGGGCAACGATACATTAGTACTGGTTAATCTCTCCACATACAGGCTACGAATGATGTAGCCTAGACGCGCAATATTAATATTACAGAGTGCATCAAATCAAATTGTATAACAATCTAGTCGCAAGTGCTAAAGAGGCTTTCCCCTCGTTGCCCAAATCCATCCATCCCTACCTACTGTATCCCCATGGCTGCCTTCATCTTCAAACAACTTCAAAAAGTGCATTTCTCAATCCCCTTATCGCATAAACTATGTCAAACTTATTTTTGCACTTTAATAAATAAAATTGGTTCTCTGGAAGTTAATTATTCCTGAATTGATTTTGTATTTTGTTATTAATATCGCACAGATATATTAGCGAGCTATACAATTAAGTAATTGAAGATATACTTTCAGGATGTGATTGTTACCGTATTGTCCTCGTGTTTAAGTTGTTGAGCGGGCAGTTTGTCGGTTGAGGCATCCAGATTTTATCCCGAGATGTGCTTGGAAGCTTTAATTTCATATATTTGAATCTTTTTTGTTGTTTGGGAAGAGTACCCACCCGCTTCTTGGTTGGACTCACCAGACAGGTTATTTTCTTAGTATTGACTTGAGCTGTACACCTCGTCTACTCCCAAATCCCCATAAAAAAAAGCCTCGTCAGCAACTTTACAACTGAGCATATATCATCATTTTTAACTGATCCTCCAAACAAGGTCTACTACCTGAGTAACAAGACGAACACACAGAGGAGTAGTATACAGTAGCTCCGTGGCTTCTTTGGTGCTGACTGACAGCTCACACCTGACTTCTAACAGTCAACATTTAGGTAAATACCTAAATTTTGACCGTTAGAAGTGACAGCTGCTAAACACTATGGTTCGGCGTAGGGATACATAATTTGGTCTGGTAATTTTTCAAAGCTGTCAGCTGTGAGCTGTTAGTCAGCACCAAAGAAGCCATGGGGCTACTGTAATTACTATTACAGGTCTCAACAACTGTGAAGGAACAGTTAAGGCCGATACACACAGAATGCTAAGCTAAGCTAAGCTGTGCTGTGCTATGATGTGATGTCCTCTGCTAAGACGTTGTCAGTTTGGTTTCACACTCATTGCTAAGCTAAGCTAAGTTAAGCTAAGCTAAGTAATGGTCCCTCTTTTCACTCCAGAATTCAGAGTTGTTTCTTTCTGGTCTGCTCCAGTGAAGTTTAGTTATGATGGCGTTCTCCAAAATGTCTTGTTTAAGTTCAGATGATGGTACTGAGGAAGAAAAGATGCTGCTGTTAAGCAGCTGTTTTGGAAGATGAAGAAAATTTAAGAGGTGGAGGTTAGACTTGTTCAATTAACGCTCCCATTTTAATATAAAAACCTTTATTAAATATAAAACCTAAATAGAATATTACTTAAATACACGTGAAACAAACTGAAAACAAAACTTCAACACTAGTTATTTTCACCAAACCAGCACTGCGTCTGTTCAACACGGAGCCCAAGTTGCGTTATGCGCATGCGCAACGTAAGATGGCTCAAGATGGGAGATGGAAAAATCGCCCGGCCAGCAATCGGAAAAAACATAACGTGGCGTAGCAAGGCATAGCTTAACTTAGATTAGCTTAGCGTTCTGTGTGAATCGGCCTTCAGTCTCCCTGACCTCTAAACTATGAAAGATGGACGTTACTGTAGATCATATTTTTGCACTTTAATAAATAAAATTGGTTCTCTGGAAGTTATCATCCTGTCAAGGAAGGATGTTTGTCGGGAACTCGAAAAAGCTGCGACTGAGATGGGGGTAGCTCTCACCCCCTTCTCACTTACCAAACATCCCCTAGCAACAGTCCAACTCAATGTAAATGAGATAGCAAAGACTGACCGTGTTTACCTTCACTTCACACTCAGTAACACTTGCTGCAACAAGGCGCTAACTCACCGTCAGTATTAGATGAAATGTTAGCGCGCCTGTCTATGAATTAAGATGTTTGGGCCAACTTGCTGCGTTGTATTAGGCTACATTATTTTATCCAACTTTATCTGGAATATAATTTAGACGTAACCCTGGTCCCTAACACTAGGGATGGAACCAGAGAATACAACCAGATAAGTACCTTTAGTCCCTAACATTAGGAATGGAATCAGATTATATAAAAAGTGATGGAAACAGAGTACCTAACACTAATTTGATGAAACCAATGCCACTGTTAACATGTTGACCTCTCCCTGACTCAGTCTTCAGGGTCAGTCTGTCTCTGATTGTGTTCCTTTGCTGTCCTGCGTTAAATGATTTAAATATTCCATGCAACTCCACATCCTAGTTTATACTGTTTGTGGCCAGAATTCCCCGTGTTATTGTTCGGCCTGGGATAAAGCAGAACATTTCCTGAGTGTTACATAACACCAGTTGCATCACCCTGTTCACTTTCAAGGGCAATTCACTCTTGTCAAGGTCACTGCCACAAATTTCCCACAAACGTCAAAGGTTGATTCGTGAGGAGTGGTTTTCGTTGATTACATTCGAGCTGCACACAGCATTCGCAGCGGAAGAGCTGAGGTTGAATTTAATGTCTTGTTCGTGTTCGTAATTGTTATTGTTATTTTCTTGCATTAGTTTGGTTGGCCTTAAAGTGAGAAGCATCAGGAATACATGAGAGTTTATTAGAAAAGAAAAAACAAACAAAAAAAACACATATTTGTGTAGTCTTATGACATTTTGTTGTTGTTTTTTGCCGATGAGAACATTTCAATGAATTTATGTCTTAAGTAAGAGTAGTTAGCTAACTTGATAGGTGTCAATACTTGGAGGGAAAATTGAGTAAACATGTTCAAAATAAAATAGTAAATATTAGACTGATTTTATATTCATGCATAACGCACAACTAATAGCGAATAGTGTTTAGCACATAGTGCGCAAGAAGTTGAAAGTCGAAACATTCTTTTTAGCACCGCGTCTTATTACTTGTTCAGGTTATACGTAATGAAACACATTATTTTCAATGATAGCGTTTATAACCGATATATAGTGAATAGTACATAAGGCATACATTTGATTTAGCTTTAACTTCTTATACGTTATGCATGGAGGGTTGTATAGATAATTATTGAATTTAAGATGTATCAGCCAATGAGAATGCGGGGGGAGGATCTAGTCAATTAAACGCCACTAAACAAGCAGACGAAAATAATCAGCTTTTTTATTCATCTTCATGTTTGAAATGCATTGGGGTAACCAAGCTTGTTTGTTATTAACGAATTCTATTTGTGCTAGAGTCAAATTACTATGATTGTCTTTACTCTATAATATAATTATTGAGAAGTTGGGCTTTTTTTTTTAAGCCATGGTAAGAGCCCGCAAGGGAACTATACCGACCGAGCGGCCGCTACCGTTAACGATTATAGTGCCAAAATTTGCGGATAAAGGGTGTTATGTGGTCAGCACAACTAACTCTCTGGCTTTTAATCTCAGTTTTATAATCCGAAACTGCTACTAGCATTCATGAAAGTAATACAATCTTAACCACATAAAAATAGAATTAGATTTAATAATACAGACCACACTTAAATTAGGTCAAATTCATATTACAAAAGATACAGTTTAATTAACGTTGTTTTTTGAATAACCATTTATTGAATAATTTTTAGATATATTTTCTAGTAGTGATAAAAGATTAGGCTTATTCAATAAGAAAGAAAGAAACAAACAAACAAAACAAACAATTTAAATAAAACATATTTTCCTAATGAATTTTGTACTGTAGGCTTACTTTATGAATTAGTAACTACTATACTTTATGCATGAATATAATCCCAGCCTTAGTAAAACTGCTTAGTTGCACATAGCTAGATCAAATTAACACTATTAACACCAATAATTAAAACAAAGTTGAATTTATTTAAAAAAATTTCAAACAAAAAATTCTTATGACTAACAAATAGTTTATTTTCTTCATGAGAACAGCCTACTTCATAACGGATGATTGCCACCTCGTATAGGATTACTATTTGCTACAACAAACACATTTCCGTTGTTCTTTTACAACGCGACTTAGTACCTGTTCGGGTTGTACGCAAACGTTGATTAAGTTAAATTAATAAGAATGAAGAGGGTATAATTTTAGAGGATCTGGAGGGAGATGCAATACTACTAAGAAGAAACCTCTCTCACTATATCCGAAAAGTATTTGAGCCTTGATCCTCTCATCACCAGCATTCCAGTCTAACACTGGAATGATGAGTTAGACCAGGCACGACGTGTCAAACTCGTTTGATCTAAAAAGAACCACATTAAAAATTGAAAACACTGAGGGGACTGCATTTCAGAACATTCAATATCGTCACAATCCCTAAGCACAAAAAAATCCTTATTTTTACAGAAAAAAATGATTATAAAGGTTGATCCAAAAGTCACTCAACCCTGTTTTTCCAAGGATATTTCTCGCAGAAGAACATGGAAAATGAACATGTTGTTTATATGTTTGGCAACACTGTAATGTTGGCCGGGTGTTCTGCAGGCCGTGTGACCTTGAGACATAAACTAGGTCTAGCCAGTTGAGTTTTAGCATTTAAAAGTGTAATATGAGTTTTCCACGAGCAGAGAGAGTATTCATTTTGGAACATTATTTCAAGGCCAATTCGTGCATGGAATGCCAATAATCGTTTGTGCCTAGTTTTCCAGAATAACGCGAGCCGAATTGTACACCGTTTTCGTGAACCAGACAGCGTGAGTGACAAGAAGCGTTATGGATAGCCTTCAAGTCTGACTGATCAAAATTTGAATTAAGTTAGGCAGTGCTTAGAACGGTCACCCAGGAAGTCCCTAAGGAGATTATCACAGCAAACTGGGTTGAGCTAGGGGATATCGCAGGGATGTACGAGGCGGCTGAAACTGGTGCCTTACAAAATTCGCACAATTCAAGAACTCAAGGAACCAGACAAAGGTAAAAGATTCTGATATTGTGAATGGTTCCGAGAACTTGTGAGGGATGGTGTCGGCAACTTGGACAACATTTTCCTTACAGATGAGACATAGTTTCATTAGTTATGTAAACAGTCAGAACATTAGGTTTTGGAGCTATTAAAATCCACACGTTTTACATGAAGTGCCTTTACACAGTCAGAATATTGGAGTGTGGTGTGCAATTTCAAGTCGTAGGGTGGTGGATCCTATTTTATTTAGAGAAACTGTTAATACTGAACGTTACCAGGAATTTGTTATGCAGTTTATTGCATTTCTTGAGGAAACAGAACGTGATTGATGGTTTAAAAAAGATAGAACCACTACACACACACACACACACACACAGCCAATTCCACCATGACAATGCTGGCTGAGTTTTTTGGCGAGCGTGTGATTTCTAAGGGTTTGTGGCCACCTCGTTACCCAGACATAACGCCACCTGATTTTTCCCCGTAATGATACTTAAAACAGATAGCGTATGAAAATAACACTCGAACCTTGGCTGAACTACAAACCAACATTTAAAGGTGCATTGCAACCTTACCCTAGGCAATGATTTGTCATGTGTCTAGAAATATGGTTAAACGAGTGAATTTGTGTTAAGAAGGAGGATCACACTTCCAACACATTCTGTGACTTCCTTATGGATTATTATTTGGTTTACATTAGATGGATATATTATATGGCACCAAATATAAGTTTTTTCTTTGGGTTGCGTGACTTTTGGATCATCCTGTATAAATAATTATTCTCTATCTCCCCACGAAAATTTGAAAACTTTTTTGCAGCAAGATTGTAGGCCAGTCTTTAAATATTATAATCGATTAAATATCCAAGCTATTATATCTGTAATATACGGTAATAGGCGCATCCAAATATTATATTCTTTAAATTAAAAAACAACACTTAAACACGGGAACCTGGAACTTTCAGCTCAGAATGCCAATTCTCTATCACTGAGCTATCCAGAAGTCATCCCGTCACAGGCTAATTCTTCACGCATACTAAGCCAAAGGCCCCGCGTTCGATTCCTGTGTACAGGTGTCATTCCTCAATTTAAAGAGTATGACATTTAGATTCAACTAGAGCCGTAATTAACAAATATAATAGTTTGCATATATATTCCATCATGATATGCGCATTCTTACAGTTGTCATCGCACTATTGGAATTATAGATCCCCCCCGAGTTGAAGTTGGCTTCGTTATCTGATAGCTCGTGATTTTAATTGACCACTCATATTATGTATCTGACAATTTCCGCACATCCATCACACACTCTTCATTAAAATATGAGTGAATACTGTCCATGGGCATGGTAACAAGCCAAAGGACACGGGTTCTATTCCCTTGTAGAGGTGTAATTTTTCATTTTAAAGTATATTTAAATATTACACTATGTTGAAGTCATTGATGATAAATATGTGTCTATAATCCGTAATCTCTCAGGAGTCAGCTATATTTCATAAGAGAAAACAATTGTTCAAAACAATAACTATATGATTACAAATATCGCATGGTTGCAAATATTACCTTTTTTTTTGTAAGCGATCATTGGTAATTCAAGAGTACAGATTTGGTACACCAACCTCACTTGCTAGATTTCCCCAAATAACCAATAACCAATTTCCAAATGGTATATTTAAATATAACGTTTAAAAGCAGAAGTATTGGGTCGAATTTTAGGTTGGTTATCAAAAGTTCCGCGGGCTGCAAGTTTGACATGCCTGCCTTAGATCATGCGATCACCGATTCGGGCATTCAGATATTAATATTAATATTTGGGTACTTTGTTAAAATCGTAATATAATCAAAGATACTGTGATAGTGAAACTGTAAAAGGGGTTTTAATTTAGTGCATTTCACGAAAAACTCGGGAGAGCTGGCAGCTATACTAGGGCCCGTGGTTCCATTCCAGGTGCTGGTGATTGGTTTAACAACTTGTGTGTTATCTCTCCCTGCTTTTTTTACTTGGTCTGCCAGATATGTACAAAAAAAATAGCCGTTACAAGAAACTTGCAAAGTTTGTCCCCTTCCAAACACATCAGGTTCCGGGTATATCCGCCAAGTTAGAACTGCTGGCTGTGTCTACACATCCTCCCGTCCCCTTGGTCTAAGTTCCGATTCAACATCCGGTCCACTAGCTTGGTTTTGTCTTCAGGCAGTTGAAGAAGAGACCCCCTTTCTAAAAAAAAGTAATTAAAAGACTTAGTTTTTGTTTAATGTTATGACAGTAGTTTTCCCTAGTTTTCAGCCGTACTAGGTATATATACAAAGGCTGATTCACCCCCCAACCCTTAATTCGATGTTCTTCCCCAACGAACTTGATTAGTGTAAAGACAAAAGCAAAACTATGCCAAGTTTGAATTAAATCTGTTAAGTCGTTCAAAATTTATCGTGAAACATATCCACCACAGACAGACAAATACAAATCAGTGGAGTTAAAACGGAGAACTCGCTTCACTCGTTCAATAAATCAAACCACATGATTATGTTTTTTTGACAATATTTTATATATCACCTATATAGGGAGCCTACTATAGAGACGCGAAAGCAAAAAATTTCCACTTCTACATTTTTTTCCCTTTGTCACCTAAGCGAGCGCTAGGCCCCCCAAATAACGGGACCCTGTGTAGCCGCCCCATTTGCACCCCCACTAGGGGTGGTAATGGTGGGAAAGGGTATTACAGTGGTTTGGAAGATAACGTGACACGTTTATTTTAATTTTCTAAATCCATAGTAATCTCAACAGTTCTTGAAAATATATCATGACCGTAGTGAATTTTGAACAGAAACTTTTCAAATTAATATAAAAGGTTATGTTCAAATTTCCGATGCCCTTGCCAAATATTCAAGAACTCTTTGAATTATTATAGGTAAAAAAAAAAAGAAACTAAACTTATCCACTAAAGCCATATTTTATTTATTTTTGGTCAAAATATATATTTTTTTTATTTAAAAAAACTCTGAATAAATAGTTCGCGTTACCTTCAAAGTCACCATAACTATGTGTATGTGCAGTACAAGAGTGAATATTCTCTTCTTGTGAAAGTTGGTATCCGTACGAGATATTATACGGTCAGTCTTCGCTATTGTTTTCACCCGCCCCAACTCTGGCATGCACCGTGCAGTTAACTCCTATGCATGGGTTGTTAATTAATTTCCTTTCTCACATCCTCACATTTTCGTCTGGTTTCATTTTTCTGTACAAAAATAAAAGTTTCTCTAAGTCCAAACTTATTTTATTCTTGTTCATGTACTTGACATTTTGGGATGGTTTCATAGAGCTCTATTTCTACCTCTTGATGTTGTGGTAGTCCCATTACATTATCGACGCCATTAATTTACCACTTGATTGAATAATACATTAACATTTCTACAATTAAAAATATTCAACCCCAATAGAGAAACAGACCTAGGTCAAAAGAAAGTAACTCTACAGTGTTACAATATTCTACATAGAATAACAGTGGGCTGAACGCTCTGTAGGGATGTAATATTCTACATAGAATAACAGTGGGCTGAACGCTCTGTAGTGATGGAATATTCTACATAGAATAACAGTGGTTTGAACGCTCTGCGGTGATGTAATATTCTACATAGAATAACTGTGGGCTGGACTCTTCAGTGTAAGCAATAGTCCACACAGAATAACATCAGGTTGGACGCTATACAGTGTTGCAATATTCCATTCAAGTTAAGTAAAGAAACATTTGAACTTTGGATCGCGAACGTTTGTTACAAGTATGGTTGCAATTCACCTCAAAGTGTCATCTCTCTCAATTAAACGATGGTTGTTTGAAGAACTGATACTCGAGAGATATTTTCAAGGAGTTGACTGGAGTCCTTGTTTACGAATTCCTGAAAATATTGCCTGGAATCAGTTTTATGATTGCATGTTTGTCAATGAAGTCTCTGTTTGTGCGTGCTGCAGTCGTGACCAGAACATGATCTCGTCTTCGTGCTTAGCAAGTAAACTATTCCTCGTGATCGTGCACGTGACTGCAACTTCCTTGTAGAGTTTGTGTGCTGTGAGCTCTCTACAACTTGGAGCTGCTTCTTTATCTGTTCAAGATAGAGAGTGTTCAAGGCAGGCAACTGACAATCATGAAAATGAGGGCGCGTATTTGGGGGTATAAAAGAGGAGAAGGGAGGGTTGAGGTGACTACACTTATATATATATATAATTAGTAACAAGGTATAGTGGATAAATATTTTTTACGAGACGTCCAGGCTATAACAATGTTTACACTAAAAGAATAGGAAGGAGAAAGGTATAATTTAGAGGCAGTGTGCCAACATTTTACTTTGAGGAAGAGTGAGAAACCATTTAGTAAAAACTACCTAGGCACACCTGAAGGGTATTTGAACACTAATCTTTCCTCTCACCATTAAAACCATAAGAAACCGAGGACTTATTCCGAATGTCCATTGGTGCGAGTACGGGTGTATTGAATGTTTCCGATGACAAGGTAGATCACATGTTTGCCTTGTTTGACTTTGATATGGATTCAGTAGCCCATTAAAACAGGCACTGTAGGTGATTATTACGAATATTTTCACACTTCCCTCAGAGCATATTTGCTGTGCAGTTCTTATTATGCTGCTGCGTCATCCTTTCATTCTCATTACCATATTAGTAAGCTTTCCTTAAAACATAAATAATGTAAAGTCTTAAATGATGAATTCTATCTATTATTAGTGATATTTGAGAGGAAATCTTTGTTCAACAATCTTCTTATTCGATCTTGATAGGAGTTTCTAGCTTCTTTTCAAGGATCCTCTCACTCTCTTAAGGTAAAAGATAGCTTCTTTTCAAGGATCCTCTCACGCTCTTATGGTAGAAGATAGCTTCTTTTCAAGGATCCTCTCACGCTCTTATGGTAGAAGATAGCTTCTATTCTAGGATATTCTCACTCAAGTTCAACAGAAGGTCCTTTCCTCTATTCAATGATACTCTCACTCGATCCTGACAGGAGAGAGCCTCTATTCAAGGATCCTCTCACTCAAGTTTGAAATAAGGTCCTTTCCTCTATTCAATGATACTCTCACTCGATCCTGACAGGAGAGAGCCTTTACTCAAGGATCCTCTCACTCAAGATTGAAATAAGGTCCTTTCCTCTATTCAATGATACTCTCACTCGATCCTCAAGGATCCTCTCACTCGAGTTCAACAGAAGGTCCTTTCTTCTATTCAATGATACTCTCACTTGATCCTGACAGGAGAGAGCCTCTATTCAAGAATCCTCTCACTTGAGTTTGACAGGAGGTCCTTGCCTCTTTTCAATGATTATATCACTATGTTAGCGAAACGTCCTCGCCTCTATTCAAAGATCCTGTCACTGTATCCTGGCAAAGGTCATCGCCTCTATTCAACGATATTCTAGCTCAAGCCGGGCTGGAGGTGTTTGCTTCTATTCATGGATTTTCTCACTAAATTCTGGCAGGAGTTCCTCACCTCTGTTCAAGGATTCTCCCACTAGAACCTAGCAGGAGATTTCTCCTATGTAAGAGTCCTCTCCTTTGAGGTCATCACATCTATTCACCCAATCATCTGCACACATAATATCTGAGCTCATCAATTAGGTAAAGCCCCCTTTGACGTGGAACATCTTGTGCGATCTTTATTAAATAAATCTGTTCTGCGATTCCACATACCACGTGACATCTCTATCAACCAAGCGCAGGAACGAAAAATGCCCTAGGGATGAGGAGGTTAAGGCTATTAAAGTGTGTTTTAAACAATTTATTTTTATTTTTCAGAAGCATTTTGAACTCTCTTGATAAACAAACTTTTGTTCTAAAATAAACATTTTTGGGGGCCTACTGTAATATTGTCATTGCTATATATTAAATCCAGTACTACGAGATTTATTGAAGTTATATGAATTTATTAGCAACACGTCAATAAATAAGTTTACGCTGTTTTTGTACCAAAGAAAATAAAAGAAGGCCCTCATCAATCTTAATTTTAAAACCAAAGATGGTTAGTGAAGAGATAATAAATATTTTATCAAAAACAATAAAAGTGTTGAAATAAGAAATTCCAAAACATTCTTAAACAGCATCATGGGTATATTTACCTTCAAAATTTTTATAACGTATGGTAACAACTATACATGTTTATTAAAGTAACAATACACATACATATGGAGATTTAAAAATAGCTACAGATCCAAAAAATTTGTATATAAAAGGGTTCCCACTAAAGTGTTATGACTGCAATAATAAGAATACAAAAGGGTTCTGATTGCGATCAATTTGAATATTTTAAATCTTTCCGACTGCAAGCAATATGAAAATAAAAGTGTTACAACTGTGACCAAAGTATTGTATAAAAGTGTTCCAAGTTCATGTACTGTGAATATAAAAGTTTCCAACTGCAAGTAATGTTTGAGGAGAGGTATAATATAACATCTTCTCGTATGATCAAAAAATAAACATCGTAAAAACTTTTAGGTAGTCTTCCCTTTCAAGAGAGGGTGTCCGCTGAGGGTGGTTATTGTGATCTTAGTTATATTCAGCAGCTACAATACAGTCAGCAGAGAATTGCTTGCTTGTATGACGATACATAAAACAAATCGTTATCTAGCCAGATTATAATTAGGAGCTAAAACTACACATGCACGTGAATTTATAGTTAGTTGAACATGTATAATGCTAACGAAGTTTTATCACATGACTTACAAACTAGAGTAAAAAAAAAGCAACTTTCTCTGAGAATTAAACCATCCTAACCAAGCGCCAAGAATAGAACCCTAATACTTTACCAACTGGCTGACAAGTCAGATCTTCTCTTGAAGTCTTTCACAGACTGCCACTGAAAGGAAACCGTAAGTGGAAGCTACGAGGAGAACTGTCGTAAAAATGCACGTGAGCGTTGAGTTAAGTTGTAAAATAAGACCTTCTCTCTAGCAAAATCGTCTGAGAGCTTTATTTTCTTACCCTCCCCTCGTTTGTTGCAGGGAACTTTTAGATTTGTTTTGTGGTTTTTTTTGTACAAACCTCTCTTTGGAGATAATTTCTGGCTCCAAACTACATCTAGCTACCGACTTCTGACTCTATTGTAAATTATATTGAACTAACCTCTCCTTGGAGCTGAGTTCTGGCTTCAAACAATATATATATATATATATCTATTTATCTATTTATTACCGACTCTATTATATACTATATTAAACTAACCTCTCCTTAGAGCTGAGTTCTGACTCTAAGCTATACCTAGTTACCAGCTGTTTGGTATTTAATTTAATTTTCTTGAAACAATTTGGAAATAAACTGAAGACAAATTTTAAGAGACTTTGGTAAGGCCATCGTTAGCCTTACAAAATATATGTGTTGGGCGCAAAGCCCGAAAACGCTCACTGGACGGAATTTTGCCTAAACCTAGGATTGGACGTTTTAAAATGACCAAGGCCCAAAGTTATTTTAAATGTCGGGCTTTGGCCGTCTCCAAACAGCCAAACCTGGCTTGTGCAATTAATAAACGACCAAAGCTTGAAATAACATTTTGAAATACCATTTTAGTTCGTTTCTCAACCAGATTGAGCAGATGGCGCGCACCCAATTTTGAGCAACCACACGAATTCAGGAGCGTAAGTGGATCTAATTAATATGCAAAGAGAACCGGACCAAAAACGGAAAAATCAAGTAGGCTATTAACAGATAATAATGCTACGAATTGTCAATTTTTGTCTACACTTTTAATATATAAGCTCAGTTAATTTTTATTAGACAATAAAAATTCTAGAACGTGACACTAAATTAGCCTCGTGCACCATTCTTATTCTCTACAGTAACATTTAATTTTCACCAAGATAAAAGTTTTCACGTGGTTCAAAGATCACACAGATTCCTGAGGTTATTTCATTACCCATTTATGTTCCTTGTCTCACTCATGCGTCTCACGCTTGTTAGATACAAGTGTTGCTGTCCTAAGCTAGCTCGGCCATGTGTTATTATAAAGATGAGTTTATAATGTGAGCTATCAGAATAATAACAACACATCATCACCCGCTTCCTCAACCGAGAGAATAATTGCTCTTTAATAATTGTATTACCCCCTTCCTTGAGCTAAAACAGAAGTGCCTCTCACCCTCCGTCTTCAGCCCTCCTCAAACTGTCCGGGGCTGTCATTACTCACTTTCTGCCAACGACAAAACTTCATTATGTACATTAATTTTCACACGTTGTTTGATCTTTGCCCCCTTTCTCTCCCTCATATTCACCCTTTATTTTCCACCATGTGCCAATCTCCTGCTTATTGCCGGCAACCATCGGGAGATCAAAAGCCTCCTTTGTTGAGACTTTTATTCTGCTGACGTATAGCCATGAACAAAACCTCACCTTTTGGTGGGGGTTGATTAGGGTTCAAATCCCTGCTTGGTATGTTGGGTTTTTTACTATTTTTTTTTTACTAAAAGTTCCCCCACTATCTCTTTACAAAAATTCAGGTACTTTTATTTTAAATTAAACCTTACTCATCTCTAGCTCATTAGCGTAAATGAAATGTGTATAGCTCAAACTGAAAGTAAGACGCACTGTAAGAAAAATACTATAATTTGTCGCTTTGGTAGGGTGGATAATAATAATAATAATAATAATAATAATAAATACTTCAAAGAGCAAATTTTCGTTTAGGTCAGTTGAAAATCTAGAAAACAAAACACTAATATTGCACAATTTAGTTGAATTGAAATAAAATGGTGAAATAAATATTTTTAATTTCTCTCGACCTTATTTGACTGTCTATATCTCGGACTGGAGCCGAAAACATTTAAACCGATCAGGCTAAAACTTTGCATCAAGGGTTTTCACATGTCCACCCCGAGGAGTTTTTGGAACTAGATATCCAAACCTAAAATTAAGGGCAGTTTATTGAAGGGTAAAAAGAGATAAAATCGATTTTCTCAAAATTTGCCTTAACGCTTTTTTTATTACATTTTGTATCCAAGCATTATTTAACGCTACAAAAAAAAATACATTTTTTGTTTTCGTGAAAAAGCAAAAATGTTCAAATTTGATCATAATAATATCCTCAACTACTTGAGATACGAAATAACTTATCATTGTCAATTGTAGCATTGTTTAAACCAAACATATTTTAATTTGGAATATATTTTAATAAAACCAATAGTTCCTGAGCTATAAGCGAACATACATTTTATAATGAGTACTTAGAAATATGTAATTGATTGTTATGCTCTTTGTTGCACAGATATGCTTTTCTTTTGTCAATGTTTTCTTAACGGTATATATTATTACATTTATGCTCTTTGGTGGAGTGTCTCTGCAACATTGTATATTATTTCATTTCACACATTTTTTAATTTTTTTTAGTGAATATCTCTGTTTTAAGCTTAAAAAGAAAGAAAGTCTTTGTGGTGCAGCGTACTAATTTAACTTAATTTGATCTTCCTTTTAGCTGCTCTTATTCCACAAACATAACACAAATTCAAAAGTGTATTCTGTTGTCAAACTCTGTTGGGGTCAAGAATATTGAGACGTTGTGTTTCATCTATTAATCACTAGCCATCCCACACGGCGTTGCCCGTGACCCCTTAAAAAATTTGTTAAAAATAGCCTAGTTAGAAAGCTAATTAAAAATTAAAAATTCCTGCCTCGAGGTGCATTTGGACCCCCCTTACATCCACCTATGATAAGAATTTCAGATCTCTGCGTGTTGTAGATTTGGCTGAGCATCGCACACAAACACACAGACAAACACTTCCTTTTATTATTATATAAGACTATGCTTCATCCATTGAAAGGCCGGCTTAATCCAATGATTTGATAGCTTAATTCGTTGATATACTAACCTATTTATCTACATTTATTGTTCTACAAGAACTTACCCACATTTTACACTAAGCAGCATTGTCCCGGATACAGAACAAAATGTTACTAAAATGTATCAAGCAGTTCATTAGGATGAAATTTGAAGCCCTCAACCCCCCACCCCCACCCCAACGTTGAACTAACACTGCTGAACAACATAATTATACAATTCTGATGTTCCATCTCTCCAGGGCTATCGTTCAGGATTCAAACACTACCAGGCACATTGTTCCAATACAACTCACTCCTTGAAAACCAAACCAAACAACATTTTACTTGCGTCCAGACTGTACCGGTTGCTGGTCCCACTTAGTTTGTAATAAGGTGAACCAGTTAACGGGGGAAAAGGGCCCTTGTTCGTGTTAGTTTTTGACACTTTACATAAAATGCCTTTTAGCCAGGCCAGGTATTGGGGTGGGTGAAAGGGGTGGAACCAGCCCCCGAGTGGCCGCGCTAAGGGAAAGGGGCAGGGGGTCTCGCTCACTCAATTATTAGCCCGTACGAGTATCTGCATGAGTCACAAACACAATATTACTGGATGCTGAAAAAATGATGATTGATTTGGTCTTATTTCCTCCTAATTTGGAGTTTCCACTTCAATATCACATTCGGGAAATAAACATGAAAATAGAGCAAGATAAAACATGTTTGGGATTAATTGGGAGACGTAGCCGAAATAATAAAAGTTCACAACGACAAATGTTTATGACTAGTGTATTTGTACTTTGTTAACTATTGCAAGCATGCTCCAGTGTCAGCGTGTAGTGCTCCTGGTATGGTAGGCCACCAGTGTGTTGTGCTCGTGGTATGGTAGGCCACCAGTGTGTAGTGCTCCTGGTATGGTAGACCACCAGTGTGTTGTGCTCGTGGTATGGTAGGCCACCAGTGTGTTGTGCTCCTGGTATGGTAGACCACCAGTGTGTTGTGCTCCTGGTATGGTAGACCACCAGTGTGTTGTGCTCCTGGTATGGTAGGCCACCAGTGTGTTGTGCTCGTGGTATGGTAGGCTACCAGTGTGTTGTGCTCCTGGTATGGTAGGCCACCAGTGTGTTGTGCTCCTGGTATGGTAGGCTACCAGTGTGTTGTGCTCGTGGTATGGTAGGCTACCAGTGTGTTGTGCTCCTGGTATGGTAGGCTACCAGTGTGTTGTGCTCCTGGTATGGTAGGCAGACAATGAATAATCTTCCAACGGGTTTCAGCTCAGACAACGATTCAGTCAACCGGGAATGAGTATATGAATAACAATGGTTCTATACCAGGTGAGAGTGGTTTAACGAGTTCTATAAATTATTAATGGCTTTATACTTGCGTGATGGAAATGTTTATGAAGGTTAAATGATAAGGAGCTCACTAAAATGGGTTTATTAGACACCCATAGCTCAAGTTGCATGTATCCCTTGTTAAAACAACAAGAAGCGTCACCAGTTCTACACACCACAATCGTATCCCACTTCTGTCACTAATATTTAATTTGTTCTCGTGATTTAGATGCATGACAAGTCACTTTGTAATTACTAAATATGAGTATCACTTCTACGCGTGTAATAAATATCCTCGACAGAATAAACAACAGCTGAGTGTATATGTTGTTTAAAGTTAATTAATTCAGAGGCTAATTGGAAAAGTTTTTAGTGAGTATTCCATTAGTTGTTCACTAACTGTGTTCATTTAATTTTATGTTGCGATGAGGGGGGAAATAATTACACGCTTTCAACGATTAACTACTTCATAAATATTTCTGTAGCTATGTACACTATACATATACTCTAATTACTTTTATTATATGTATCCTATTAGTAAACATTATTTCACTTACACAAATATATGGTACATATGTGACTGTTAAAGGTTTTATTGGGAATTGAAATTCATCGATCAAGGAAATTGTGAAATAGCTCGACCAATGTTTTAGATACGGTAATTAAAAACATAATAATTTCTGGTTGTATTGATAATCCGATTTGGTTGAACTTGGTTATACATATGTGTTTTTTGAAATGTCAATCCAGGAATTTCCTGTTTATAAGTTTGAATTGACAATTCTTTCTCATAGATTTCAGATAGCTAGGCTGCACTTTATATATATATATATAGTACATATATATAGTATAATATATAATATATATTAAATATATATACTATACATATTAAATATATATATTATACATATTAAATATATATAGTATATATATTAAATATATAGTATATATATTAAATTTGTATACACTATATATATTAAATATTTATATAATATAATATATATAAACATATTTTTATGGGAAGATAAAAATCCTTTAGACAGACTTTTGTGTTATATTTTGCTTTGGAGGGAACAAAACGTTATTCTTTGTTCCCCCTTTGGAGTCTATTGCCCACCCGATTTCTATTCTTTTTTGCGCTAGTGAGGTAATGATGAGAAAGTTGTATTTTAAAGGAAAATTAATGTATTTGCATTTGAATTAAGAGAGAGAGAGAGATAAATTGGTAAACCATTTAGGAAAACCCACACTCCCTAAACGTGGTTGAGATTAAAACCTGACCTCACTGTCAAATGGGAATCAGACAACATATAGCCCAACAAATAGTCTGCACTCTCACCGATGCGGTTATGATGATGATAATAACAATAATAATCCATTTAGTTTGGATTAAATCTACAAATAACTCTTAATTGCCAGCTGTGAATATAAAAGCATATTTCGTAAAGCATGTCACATAGTCCCGCAGAGAGAGTATTTCAGGAGGAGAGTCTCTGAACATTATTAAACAACTCACACAACCAACTCAATCCTCTCAAATCTGTTTAAGCCAACTCATATTAAAACATAGCTATTTTTATCGTTCGCTCACTTCCCCACTGCCTGATGGGTACAGTCGAAAGAGGGAAGTGCTGCAGATGTTAACAACTAAACCGAATAATGCTAATTAAAATTATGCCAGATGGAACTGAATGTGACTAACAATAGAACCAAATCAATCCATAATGCAGCTAGGCCTGCTTGAACTGATTCATTGAACGCGGTGACTGATCCGATTAATGGGACGCATGCGTGGTGGATGGACAGAGAAATAGTGTTGTGGATTGTTAAGAGTGGTTTTCAAAAGCAGACATTTTTAGCCCACGTCCCGTGATAATCACTTGTTAGCGTCAAATAGTCGAGGGAAGTGAAATTGTGAGCGACCAGTTCTTTCACGCGTGTTTTCAAATATGTTACCTTTAATTTATATATTAATTATGATAACAACGAAGGCACCAGAACTTTCATACACAATGGTGTTTCATCATATGACTTACAAATTGCCTTAGCCAACAACAACACCACCCCTGCAGCACCAACACTAGCAATAATCTCGATAAGACTAGTAATTATTGTTATTACCATTGTTTTATATTTGTACCCCC
>CABFVZ010000912.1:270614-281803 GCA_902151445.1 Timema monikensis
TTTTTTTTTTTTTTTAGTACCGTAACTTAAATTTTTGTCATTTCATTACAACTGCCATGAACTCATTTTTCGAATGTTTGTGCACTTTTAGTTGCTGCAATAATGGGAACCAAACTGGCTGTATTATTTATTATTTATCTTGTAAATAAAACAGCTGACTTGTAAATGCTTTCTACTGGTGCACTTAAATCTACAAGTCAAACTATTTTCCTGTCTATGTAAGCCTGTAAGCTCTCACCAAAACAGAGTGTACATTATATTAAAACTATCGAAAGCTTCCTGAATGAGAACTTGGAAAACATATTTCCTTAAAAGCTTCAATTCTTCCACGATGCATGGAATTAGACAGTTTAACTAATGGCTACAACACACAGAAGAGTTTGTAAATAAATACAACACAACTATCTCCAGCGTCCCAGTGGACGGCGAGTAAACAAACTGACTCGTAATTTGCTGATAAAGTAGAAAGTGTTTTGACCCTTTCAAGAACAACACGTAATTAGAACGTTCTCTACGGGGTATTTGGTGTGTAAGGGAAGGAAGAAGGTTGACGAAAAATCACGAGGAAGGGTGGGGAATGTAAGATGATGAGAGAAGGGGAGAGAGGAAGCTAAACTAAACTTCAAAGCGCGATCCCGCCTCTCGTTTGTAATCATCTAGCGCTACGGGCGGGAATTACAATAGTCAACATTGCCTTTAGCAGGACGGAGGTGGAAACACATTACAAATACTTTGATTAGATTGTAAAACAAGCAGTTGGAAGAAGTAGGAATTCCCGTGCGTGCGTGCGTGCGTGTGTGTGTTAGACATATTCAGCAGATACATTAAATTATATTTTAAAGCTAAGCATTGTATACTTTATTAATTCGAATCAGTGGCTGTTCGTGAATTGATCACTGATATGGCTATTTTATTTTTTACCTACTTAATAAGATAGATTAGAAAATATAAAATAATGTAAGTATTTTTTGATTAGTGTAAAACAAAATACAAAGTTGCTTCTATGTACAATACTTTTAATTCAAGGTTAATATAATTATTGTGTACTGTGTGAAAAATACAAGATTAGCAAAGGCATGAATGGCATCATTGAAATGTTTCTTGTCCCATCAGATAACAATAACCAGGAGCTGGTCTCTCATAATATTGATATCTAATTGTGTTTGTAACAAAAGGTGATTCACGAACAATGTTTGCCAACGTCCTCCACCCATAATTCTTCCAGCAGACATTGAATGACAGTCTCTTTGCGAGCCCATCAACTGCATCTAGCACATTTCCTCTCGCCCTGCTACAATACTATACCATACCACTCCATCAAATCTGGCTGATGACAGTGTTGCCAACCTAGATTTTTTTTTCTACGATGGATCTAGCTTGTTTCAAAGTGGAATTGGTGGTTAAAATAATGAAATTAAAATGTATCTCTGTATTTTTTTTTCTATCGGGAGAAAATACTTATTTGAGTGTTTTGGTATTGGTTTATTGATTTTAAAGTAAACTAAAGGAAGGAAAGTGAAAATTTAAATTTACATTAGTGGCTCTACTTCTCTTCAAGTAGGCTCTTTAAAATAATTCCCTGAAGTGTGAAGTGTTCCCTCTCTTAACTTTTTTTAACACCGCGTTTTACTACCTGGTCAGGTAATACGCGTATGTACTAAATATATTAAATAACACTCCTTGCTCTCACCCTTAGAATGTTTTCTAAAATGGCATGTGTATTAGTTACGCTAGTGGTATGGGGATGAGGAAGGTTGGATTTAGTGGAAATGTACCCAAATTTGCGTGGAGGGAGAGTGAAAAAAACTATTTTTGGAAAATACCCTTTCAGTACATCCATCTGAGATTCGAACCCCGATCTCCCTGTCATTGAAAGTCTAGTTTAATACGAGAGTGATGCCTTAGACCACGCGGCCACCAAAGCAGGTCTCTCTATCTTAATTGATTGAAGTGTTTGGAATATCATTTTGCAAATAATATTTATCTTGCGTCAGGAATTTTGGCAAGTCAATGCTATCGATAATTTAAAATATTTTTTTTTATTTCTTTGCCAAGAGGCCTTTGACAATATATTTTTTAATAAGCATTAGAAAATCTAACTTTATTTTGTCAAATATAACAGTAAATTAGGTAATTTTGTACACTTCTGGGGGGATTTTGTTAATGAGTTGGCAACACTTGCTGATGGAAGTACCTGTGTAGTGGTTCTGATTACTGGGCAACTCTTATTCAACATTTAAAACAAACCTACTACATGTTAGTATGGTTCAAATACGGTTAAAAAACACAAGATGGCTTCCAAAATAAATAAAATAGTTGTGCTAAATTTAACAACTAAGCGGCAATGTTCTCCTAATTCAAGTCGTGTTTCATGTTCCTTCCTAATCTTATGGATGAGACAAAGTAGCTCTAGCTTGAATCAGTTCACAATCATTACAATATTACGTCTACTGTACACTATTTTACAGTACGTGTCAATTTGTGTTAGCTCTGCGCTTGCCGCCAACCGATAATTTTCTTGTTTTCAAAAATAGTTATCGGGTGATTGTGCCCAGAATATTGGTTTCCACGTTAGCAATTTTTAATCAATTCTCGATTCATCTGAATAAAAGTCACGTCTTTTATCTTTTTTCAATTTTAATGAAAGGATTAACCACAGACACATATTTCAATTATCTTTTCAAGCGATTGATTATCTAAAAGTTATAAGCCATAAATATGATGAATTTAAAATGTTATCAAATAAATAATATTTTTATGTTTGGGAATCAGTTTTTATTTAATCCAGTATCACTCACAAAAATACAAAATAAAATCTTTTGTTTGACTATAGTTGAAAAACGCAAGATAAAACAAACAGTGGAAAATCGCAATGTGTTGGTGGAAAATCCAAAAGTAATTAATATTATAAATCTGTTGAGAGTGAGGAATCTGCGAGGCCATGGAATCCTTCATATCGAGCACAGCACAAAATGTTTCACTATTGTGCTCCTATCGAGCACAACACTTGTCAACACAAGAAGTTTCACTATTATTATCCCAGCACGTGTTGAGCGGAACTAAAAACACAACGTCCCATTAATTACGTCACTGTTCTCCAAGCCACGCTGCCTCTAATCCCCGACTAGGGTTGTTAGTTTGCTATTCCGGTCGTAGCTGCTCGCCCAACAAACCTCTAAAAATGGGAGATGGGTGGTGGGAGATTTCTAAACTCGAGGCGGAGCTTATTGTCGAATAACGTCCTCTATAATCTTCGTGTCAAGGGAGGATATTGTGGCTCCATGGAGAAATATTCAGCTAGGGATTGTCGGGCAGGGTGCTTTCTTTTGGAGAGGAGAGGTGAAATGAGAGATATCTGGCTCTTAGTATCTAGGAGAGGTGACATGAGAGATATCAGGCTCTTAGTAGCTAGGAGAGGTGAACATGAGAGATATCAGGCTCTTAGTATCTAGGAGAGGTGAAATGAGAGATATCTGGCTCTTAGTAGCTAGGAGAAGTGACATGAGAGATATCAGGCTCTTACTAACTAGGAGAGGGGACATGAGAGATATCAGGCTCTTACTAACTAGGAGAGGGGACATGAGAGATATCAGGCTCTTAGTAGCTAAGAGAAGTGACATGAGCGATAGCAGGCTCTTAGTAGCTAGGAGAGGGGACCTGAGAGATATCAGGCTCTTACTAACTAGGAGAGGGGACATGAGAGATATCAGGCTCTTACTAACTAGGAGAGGGGACATGAGATATATCAGGCTCTTAGTAGCTAGGAGAAGTGACATGAGCGATAGCAGGCTCTTAGTAGCTAGGAGAGGGGACCTGAGAGATATCAGGCTCTTACTAACTAGGAGAGGAGACATGAGAGATATCAGGCTCTTAGTAGCTAGGAGAGGGGACATGAGAGATATCAGGCTCTTAGTATCTAGGAGAGGGGACATGAGAGATATCAGGCTCTTAGTAGCTAGGAGAGGGGACATAAGAGATATCAGGCTCTTAGTAGCTAGGAGAGGGGACATGAGAGATATCAGGCTCTTAGTAGCTAGGAGAAGTAACATGAGCGATATCAGGCTCTTAGTAGCTAGGAGAGGTGACATGAGAGATATCAGGCTCTTAGTAGCTAGGAGAGGTGACATGAGAGATATCAGGCTCTTAGTAGCTAGGAGAGGTGACATGAGAGATATCAGGCTCTTAGTAGCTAGGAAAGGTGACATGAGAGATATCAGGCTCTTAGTAGCTAGGAGAAGTGACATGAGAGATATCAGGCTCTTACTAACTAGGAGAAGTGACATGAGAGATAACAAGCATGCAGATAACTTAATAACACTTACCATTTCACAAACAAATTAATATTACTCGGTTTTATTGATATTGTGCTGGGGGCTGATAGTGGCACAATACTGTACTAGCTTAGGGAACAGGAAAGTTTGAATCCTAAAAAAATGTTTACATAAGTTTACAAATAGAAAGACAGACCATGTACTTTTTTCACACTCGAGTTTGAGGGAATAAAGTTCTTGACTTGACCTGAATGCATTACTGATCTTGCAGTGATAGTGACGAACACTTTGATAAAACATTTCGGAGAACAGCCTAGAAAGAGGACTGACGTCACAAGATGACAGGCTGCATAAAGAGGACAGGAGCAGTGTTTGTGCTCTGATTGAGCTCCCGGTACAATAGTTGGTTACATCTAGCGCTGTCTCCCCACCACCCCACTTCCTTCAACATGATGGGGCACAGTCCCAGTCGCTTGGAGGAGGAGGACTACATCGAGCATGCTTCAAAGAACGAGAACAATGGTCGCTCCTCCGTGTCTGAAGACATGTCTCATTTTCTCCAAGAGGGCGGTGTACTCGACTGAGGGGCCACTCGCAGACTTTGAGGTCCAAGGTTCGATTGTTGATCGACAGTAGCCTGGAAGAACGTCCTAACTCCCAATTGTATCATATACTTAAGCACTTTGAGTTCCAAGGTTAAATTGTTTTTCGACATTAATCTGAAAGAACGTCCTTAGACTAGGGTGACAATTTCCTACTCATGCCAAGCCAAGACAAAAATTATAACTTATATAATTAACAGTAACATCATTAAATTATGTTTTTCTTGTGCATAAAAATTATCACAATAAATATTCACAATAATTAATCAAATAACAAAGGGAGAACTTTTGATATCATTACTTAAAATCATATAGAATCAGTATAAAATATAAGCATATATAAGTCTTACTTGAGGAACAAAAACATTATACTGCTTTATATTTTAAATATATTTGTTCTTCTAAATGATTTTTTTTTACTAATTGTCATTGCTTTCAATTTTGTTTTTGATCTCTTCCCAAGAGTATACTAGATTACATCTTGTTATAATCATGGCTTTTAATGTTTCAACGCTCATACTTATATGTGTTTTTTCTGCGCTCCACAAATTATTCATTATGGAAAAGATTCTTTCTGTAGCTGAATTTGTCCCTGGAAGGCACAAACCTCTTTAAAGAATGTTCTTTAATGTTTCAAAAGGAACGTTGTGGCTTGAAAAATGCTTGAAAATCTCAATCCACTGGTCATCAACGACACAGGACTTGAGATTCGAAGTCTCATCGAATAGATCATTTTCCACTGACGACCCATTTGTATAGAACTATTTTATCGAATGTTCCATTGTTTTTTCAACGTCATTCCACTTAACTTTACTTTTCAAACTGATCCATCTAAAATGTTTAGTTTCAACTGTTTTTCACACAGTTCCAGATAGCAAATGCATTTTTTTTTTAAATAAAATTCCGTAATGTTGTCAAGAAACCATTTTCTTTTATCACCCTTGTTAACATTGGTCAACATTGAGTTTAAGGTGGGAGGAACAATTCGACTAGATATTCTTTCACTATATATCACAATCAAGTTGTCAACTTCATCAGAAATGTCCATAACTGCGTATATTTCAGACAGGGGCTTGAATCGGACGCGCTACTTCAACATTTATTTCGACTGTGCAGGGTGGTGGCAACACCCACCATCAAAGAGAGTCTTCACCCCCAATCTTCTCGCCCCTGTCTTTGTTCATTGGGTGAAATAAACAAAACGACTCTTTGTTTATTTTTTCTGTTGCATCCTGTCTCCTGAGTTCTAGTCTAGTGTATCAAAATCTGCGATAGACCTGACACGCATTGACAAATAATTTAATCAAATAAAATCTTGTTTATTCAAAACAGGAGGATTCTCAAAATCCAGGATGCCTTCCAGGATATTTAAAAATGTAGGACAATGTGCTAAAATCCGGGACTGTCCCAGAAAATACAGAATGAATTATCACCCTACCTTAGTCCCAACTGTATCATATGCTCAAGAACTTTTCGTTCCTAGGTTAGGTTGTTTTTAGATACTAGTCTGGAAGAACGTCCTTAGTCCCAACTGTCCTACTGTAGTAGCCACGGATTCCCCTTGATAACCAATGGTTAAAATATGGATATTATTAGAGGTGGGGCTTGTTCATCTGGCTCACAATTTTCCAATAATCTCGACTGTTGCATGGTCAGCTTCATCCAAATAAACTTCTCAGCAAGCTTGTAGTGCACGTGGCGTCTGCAGACGGATGTCTCAGGATCTGATCTTGACCGGCTCATTGTACGTCTTGATCATTCTCGATAAGCGTATGTTACCTGTTCGGGCATGCTAGACTCTATTATCTTGTTTTAGGGTGCCAGATAGGTACTGTACATATCCTATCAACGTTTATGATGAGGTTCTTGTTGCATAAAATGAATTTCATTAATAAATTATTCTATTGATACACTCAATTGTGATTAACTTAATTTTAAGAATAGCTATTGACTGTACACCGTTAAGGCTAAATATTGAACTGGTGTACCTAACGGCGTTATTAAATCACATCTGTACAGATTGAATGCTTAACAACGAAGAGAGGTGTTTAATGTACCTCCATACCAATCAACTGCCTTTAAGCCAATGTCCTTTCCAGGTTGCCTTGTGAGATTCCCTTCTGATCCCGCAAATCTCCAGGAAGGCTGCACCAATACAAAGTTAGCCCTGTACAATATCTACTTTACAAGAAATCGTTTCAAGGGTTAGTAGTTCACTTGAAATTTAGCGTTACCCGTTGAGGGGGGGAGTTCTTCTAGCGACTATTTCTTTTACATTAACAGGGTGAGTTCTAGGCCAAAGTAATAAGCTACCATCAGCACAGATATTGTTTCAGTGACTAGCAATTATTCTTGTCCTTGGCTTTTCAAACCGAGATAATGATGTTCAACATATCTTTTACTTGTGACAATAATTCTATAAGCTTGTAAAAATATTCCTTAAAAATATGTCACATTTCAAGTTAGCTCTAAAACACAATTTGATACTAATCAATTGTATACTGTCGACCCCAGTGTTCTTGGGCTAAAGTTATCGCCTCAGGATCCGATATTCGTGGGTTAAAACCCAGATGAGGTAAACGGATTTTTCTTGAGAGATTAAAATACGTAGCACAATTTCCTTCGGAACGAAAGTAGAGCCGTTGGTCCCATGTTGATTATATCAAGTAAAAAAAAACTCTGGAAGATATGTGAAAAAACCTTTACCGGAAATATTGTGGCCCTTACACATTCGCTCAAAACAATTCAGTGTGGAAGTCAATGGGAAACCACCACACTTACTAAGACTCCCCTAGTGCATGAGATAGTCTATCAGATGGTGCAGGCAGCTCTAACCAGTTGAAGGGCTGGGTACAGGCCCAACTTCGCATGGATAGAAGTCACATCAAGGCAACCTTAGGGTTGTTGACTAAAGAATAAGAAAATGTATACTGTTACCAGAGATCTAAACTGATATCTAGGTCATGTAGCTGCAAGGACTTACTGATAAGAACCAGGTGTAGCACAATTCTTAGCGAATCATCTTTATCCTGGCACGCAGGTCCATTGTTTCCTGACAGCCTAGAATATCCTTGGATAATATGTCAAGTCACCGCTTCACTGACCCAGGCCAGACCTTTCACACAGTCTTCGCTATTGTTCATTGGCACTGTAATCAACTTGTTCCTGTTGTAAGGGCGACACAGGAGCCTGTCAGAGGAAGAACGAGACATCTTGTAACCAGACAGAACACACATAATAGGCAAGTTTTCCCGGTTGAACTGGTATCAATGTTAACGAAATGCTTGTGAACAAGACGATACCAGACCTCAGTTTGGTAACGCTTTCCTTGACCAGACTAAAGAGTATAGTTACGACAAATGAACCGAGAATTTGTGCGCAAATTTCAAAACAGCATCACGTCTTATATTAGATTCAAACGAGAATAATTTCGTAGTCAATGGATTCTAAGTTTTTGTAAATTAAAATGGACAGCAACTACTAGATAGAAATACATGAAGTAAGTATGTTCTTAAAACCGTTTAGTTATGGATCAAAGAGTGTGCTATATGATTTAGGACTATTTAATATTACATAAGTACCTAATGTTTTCTTAAGGTTATTTTTGGAAAGACATGTAGTCTATAGCTTGACATGTTGTGTGAATATTAGGACAAGACAAAATAATCACAGCTCTTAACTAAGAATAAAATTAAAAAGCTAATTTTCCGTCAGTTTGCAGTAAGCCTACATGTAGTAGGATTACATAAACTCACCTACTAGCTGTTAGATATACTCCATCCCATCCACCATTTTTGTTTAAGAAAAAACATCTAAAAATCGTTTTCGCATTCCACCTTGTTCAGAAACACTTGGTCTAAAATACTCGATACCAAGACGTAACCAAGTCAATCGCGAGAACTCGCCTTATGTTTTGCAGTATATGTTGTTGAGGTCTTAGAAGAGACAGTCAAACTTGGTACGCCTCATGTGTGGCGTTATACAGGATGTTTCATGCGCTCTCGGTACCCAAGTTTCCCTTATAGCTTTCAAACTAATGGACGTAATTGGTGTATGAGAAGCACTCAGGGGCCGAGAGCGAGTGAAAAATCCTTTAAAATTTAATACAAGACGGCACATACATAGACTAGAATGGGATTGGTCAGTTTCATTTTCATATTTGAAACTGACTCATTTCATTCAAATCTAGTTAGGTGTCACCTTGTATTTAGTATAGCACCACACTTGAGGCGTGCTAAGTTTTACTGTTAAACTCGCCCATGGTCTGAAACAAACTAATGGGGGACTTAGAGATTGAAAAGTTTTAGGGCGTAAGGGAAGGTCCTTATGGTTATTTAAAGGAGCTTTTCTTAATTTCTAGTCAAAATATGAACACCAAATACAAAATGGGACAAATCATATCATAGCTCACGTCACTCCTCTCACTCAAGGGCGTAAGGGGAGGGGAAAGGGAAACGATGGTCAGCAGGAACATAATAATAACGATTTTTTTAAAAATATATTTAATATATACTTTGTAAAACTCAAACAGGTACTTGTGAATTTAATATTATTTGTCTGTCTCATGAGCCATTGTCATTGTAACAGTGTCTCTTAATGTATTATTTGATCATACTGTATATGGGTGTGTTGGAACAGACTTTCTTTTTGGGTGATATTGGAACAGACTGTCTCTGGGTGTATTTGATCAGACTGTATCTTAGTGTGTTATTGGAAAAGACTGTATCTTGATGTACTATTGGATCAGTCAGTGTCTGGGTATGTTGGGACGGATTGTCTCTTTGTGTGTTATTAGGGAGACTTTCTCTTAGTGTTTTATTGTTTGTTTGTTTTTATTTAGCACTGCATCTTACTACCCTTTCGGGCTATATGCTTAAATACTAACTACATTAATGGATTAGGATTTAGGAAGGTTGAAATTAGAGGAAGTGAACCCGGACTTGCGTGGAGGGAGAGTGGAAAACCATCCCAGTTCAACCGACTGAGATTTAAACCACGATCTACCCATCCTTGGCAGTTTAGCTCAACATGACTAGCGCGTTAGATAACAATCATAACATCGAGGTGGGTTGGTTGGTGTGCTATTGAATGTACACTATTATTTTACCTTAATCCCCCATGTCTAGTGTATGAGTAGGATATACCTCCACTGGGATGTATTCTGGATTTAAAGAAACTCAAAACTGTTTACAAGACCTGTCTGAGGACTCTTCCATGAAACTATCAACTTGGCTAGAAGCTCAATTTTACTAATTTTGAAAATGCTTTCCTTTCTGTCTTCTGGGATGATATTTTAGAGAGGTTCAGTTAATGTAGCAACAATTTACTAAAACAAGCTCTTAATCTTGTAACAGGCACTAAGCAACTTTAAATAATGAAAGAGTGTTTGAGTAGAAAAGGAATTAATTCGAAAGTTACGAAAAATCTACTTTGATTATTTATGGATAAGAAACACCAAAGTACACAAACGTAAAGTGTTTACGAAGGAAGAGCAAAGTTATGACACAGTAAAGGTAAGAACAAAAGTTAGAACTGGGGTATTTCTCAAAATCATTGATTCACACATAGCTAACGTGGCAAGAAGGAATAAAGCCTATGAGGTATTGACAAATCGCTTTGAAGTATTGTATCTTTTAGTATCACCTAAGGTGGTGAACCAAAATATAATGGTAGCTGCACTGAAATGAGCACAGAAGACATTAATAGTGATTTTGGGAATGAGTGCTCTTATTTCACTTTGTACAGTACGTTGAACTAGAAACATTGTCAACGATACCAGAACTGTACTGTTACATAAGACATAACACGCTCCAAAATACGTTCCCTAACCTGGATATTTTATTAAGAACTTTCATTACTTCACTAGTCCATAACTTTATAGTGGAGAGAGGTTTTTTTTGTCTTAAGCACAGTGAAGAACGTTGAAAGATCAGTTTCTGTGGACATTAAGCTAAGTGCGCTAGTGTCAATGTGCTCTGAGGAGATTGTAACTCTACAATCTAACTTTGCTCAGTCCAAATAAAGAAAAATGAATACTTAATTTGTTATGTGAGTACTTACTTCTGTAAGTTTTACTCTTACTTGGTAGATACAAATTATTCTTTACATACTTACAAATCATTTTATTTAAAATGATTATAAGCCTAGCAAACATCTATATCTTGTATATCAATAATGATAACAAATCACATCGGTGCTTGATTTCAGTTTGGGGACCAGTTAAATGAAAGGGGAGTGTAAGGGGGTGCCTGAATTTACTTTGCCCTGGGTGCCAATCATATAAGTCTGGGGTACGTTCATGAAGTTGCCCCCCCGC
>CABFVZ010000913.1:0-28411 GCA_902151445.1 Timema monikensis
TATGTATGTATGTATGTATGTATGTATGTATGCATGTATGTATGTATGTATGTATGTATGTATGTATGTATGTATGTATGTATGTATTTATATATGTATGTATGTATGTATGTATTTATATATGTGTGTGTATGTATGTATGTATGTATGTATGTATTTATATATGTATGTATGTATGTATGTATGTATGTATGTATGTATGTACGTACTTATGTATGTATGTATGTATGTATGTATGTAATCACCTGAACCTAACTATGGAGTAACCATAATAGCACTAATTCATGATAATAATATACATATTAGTAACTCTTAATGTGCACAACATCCTCATAAACTTTCAGGTAATCTACATATTACCATAAATGGAGTAGGATTTAAGAAAAATCTACAGAAATTTGAGTAAAGGGAGAGTTAAAAACAATTAGGAAAAAAAAAGCTTTAGTAGACATCACCAGGAAACTTGCACCGAAACAATGCTGGCAATGATCTTGAAATAACTAGATGACTAGCTACTACAAAAATACGACGCTCAAATAAACGAATTTTATTTTCAGACTTGTTTTAGAAATAGTTAATGTTATCAACCAAAATAAAACTTCTTTCTGAAAATATCCTGAGTATTTATACATTTAAACTTTAATACATATTTTAAATTAATAAAGCATCTTTGAAATTAAACAATAATGTTTTTAATTAAAATCACTTCCCCGATAGCCTTGAATGACAGAGAAATCATTATTCAATTTGATCATAAATACTTTACTTACTATAGGCAAGTACATATATTTTCAGAGCATGATTCAGTACTCGGAGCGTTTGTGAATTTTTTATAAGAAAACATTTTTTGGCTAAAGCAAATACAAATATTGTTCTATTTGAAATAAGAAATGGTGCTGTCACCATGTACAAAAAATTAAACTTTCTGTTTCTACTTAAGAAATATTTCATTCATTTTGGAAAAAAAAAATGTTTCTATTTAAATATTGCAAAAATTTTCCTCTTTTCTCACATTTATTATAGGCCCACATTAAATATCATTGAAAACTATGACCTACACTATGATCAAACAACGCAAAGTTGTTAAGATTATTACTTGTTTTGGCATTATATTTGTGTGGGAGCGTGGTAATATTGTATTTTTCTTGTAATAAGCTCAGTACTTGACTAAGCACGTAAGCGTCATCCATGTATTAGGTGTATTGTAAGTAAAATCTACAAAAGTAAAATATGAACGTTAGATTTCACTATATTCATTACTAATTCATCTGCAAACAAGCAACTTCAGTTATATGACCTCAAGGGAAGAGAGTTGAGGGAGGAATTCCAAGTATACATTACAGCTATCCCCTGGGAAGAGAGACTGGTAAACCACATCTTGGGTAAAAAGTCTTTCCAGAGGAATAAACCTCGATTTCCCACATCAGAATTCAGTACTATACTTTCAACCTGAATCCGCTGCAAAAATAGGATGCTTAAAAAAAATAGTGTTCTTAAGATTGCAGTAGTAAAATCAGTGAGCACGCAGAATGAATCTCAAGTTAGTCTAGTCTTGTTTTCCGATGACAGAAAGGCTCAAGTTCAAATCTCGGATAGGTGTACTTAGTTTATTTCCCCCATAGATGGTTTCTCATTCTACCTCTACGCCAACGTGGGTACATTCCATTTAAATTATACCTTACCCATAACAAACCCATTAACGTAAGATGTGTATAGCTTGGACAAGCTATAAGATTTATTATTATGATTATTATTATTATTATTATTATTATTATTTAGCACCACGTCTTACTACCCATTCGGGCTATACGCTTTAAGTACTAATTACTCTAATGAATTAGGAATTGGGAGGGTTGAATTAGAGGAAGTGAACCCGCATTTGCGTGGAGGGAGAGTGGAAAACCATTTAGGAAAAACCACCCCCAGTTCACCCGACCAAGATTCGAACCTCGATCTCCCCGTCCTCAGCAGTAGAGCTTAACAGGACTTGCGCATTAGCCAACTACGCCACCGAGGCGGGTCAAGTTATAAGAAATTTTGGAGTCAGGGGATTGGTTGTACTTTTGATTTATATTTGTATGATTAAATAAGGAAAGAATATGAAGTTAAGGTGTACAAAGTTTGTATATAATTTAAGAAATATGCATGGGTTACTCGTCAATAATAAAAGCAACATCAACATTACCTATTCACCGTGATACGGTAAAATTTCCAACGAATGGAATAATTTTCCAGCAGAGCTGAAATGAAACTTAAATATCTCTCTCTGGATTTTGTACATATTTCAAGACCTCCAATTTCCTAGACACTGGCGAAATGTTTTGCTTGGGCCTAGACAAGTGCAATAAGGTGCTATGGAGCGATGTGAGGTGGCAACTATGTGATCACTTGGTTTATATATTTATTACAGTGTGCTATAAGGCATTGGGTCTCAAAATGTGGTCCGCAAACAATACCAAAGTTGAAAAAATAAATATTATGTGAAAGAGGTAAATAATACAAAATTTACAGGCCAAGCACGCTAAATAACAATACTTTGTGCATTGTATTACATGTGGAATGTGCATGATAAACAAAGTCAATGTATTTACTGCTTGATAAAACTTATAATAATAGGACTTGTGGTTTCGATAATGTAACAGGATGGTAGTGTATTAAGGTGAGTGATCCCAAAATGCATAGAACCCTTATAGAGTGATTCGCTATTAGAAAAAGTTTAAGAAACACTGTGCCAGAGTTTCTCTTATTTGGGCTGTAAATGACGGTTAATATTTTAATAAACCTTTGTATAGACCTAGTCTTTCTTTTCACCACGTCTTACTAGTCATTCCGGTTATACGCTTTAGCCTTGTCAATGCTAAGCTTTAATCAAAATAAGCTCTCTTTTTTAAAATATATAAGCATGAAACGTGTATTTTCTAATAACAAAGTTTGTATTTCAACACAGTTCTAGATAGTGAGGAATTTAATTATTGTATGACACTTTCTGATGTGTTTATGTGAGTGTTAATTTTACTTTAAGCTTAACTTAAAAATAACTCTAGTCTCATATTATGGTTAAAATTTTATTTCATGTTCTGCTATAATATTTGTGTCTACAGTAGCCCCATGGCTTCTTTGGTGCTGACTTACAGCTCACAGCTGACAGATAAAAGCTTTGAAAAGTTACCAGACCAAATTATGTATCCCTACGTCAAACCATATGATCGGCAAAAACATGTGTTTAGCAGCTGTCACTTCTGATGGCAAAAATCTAGGTGTATACCTAAATTTTGACTGTCAGAAGTCAGCTGTGAGCTGTCAGTCAGCACCAAAGAAGCCACAGGGCTACTGTAGCTCTGGTTCTATGTTTATTACTTCCGACACCTAAGCTCAGTCAGTAGCGTATCTGTCTACTGAGCAAAGGGTCTAGGATTCTATTTCTGGCATGGCTGAAATTTTTCTCATTGGTGAAAAGGGGATTTTCTGTTTCACAGTGATGACTTATCGTTCGGGGGCTAGTTGTTTTGTCTGTTCTTGATTTAAGCTATTATAATTTGAGTAATGTGTTGATATTATCAGTCGATTCAAAAAATGCATATAAAATGTCTTAAATAAATGAAGTGATGTTTTTAAATATAGGGCCTAATTTGTTTAGTTTCAAGCTTCAACTTATTTTTCAATTGTAAACAAAATAAGGTAGCCTTATCTTAAAATTTAAAGGAATTTTATTAATATTAGATAAATTCTACCATGACAAGGAAATTTAGAGTTTACGCAACTCAAGCTCCAGGAATAATAAATTGTAGTACCTAGCTTATTTGTATTGACATATTTAACGGGAATTTTAAGCAATAACATCATTAGCATTCAACTTAAAAAAAGTTTCACCTAGGAAAACCCACATCGGTGGTCACACAAACGAAGGAGTCAGTCTCATCTGGTTTGTATGGCTGATGATGAGAAGATCGGGGTTCGTATCGTGGCTGAGTGTACAGAGGTATTTTAGAAAGGGATTTTTTTATTTCCTCCATGAAAATGCTATTATATTTCTTATACATTTTAGTTATCCTGTTCCTATATATTTTGGGTAAATATGCATACAGCCAGGATGGGTAGTAGGATATGGAAAACGTAAAAATTAAAAACCAAGATTGTACGCTTAATGTCACATTCATATCTAATGCATGATACGTGCCATGATGTCCCACGTTATGCTAGTTTGTAAGTCGTGGGTTGATATAATTTTAAATGTTTAAAACGTGCACATATATATTAGTATAAAATACTGAAACAAATAGTAAATAGACTGTGAAATTATTATTTTGTGATCGGGTACTAAACTAATTTAAAAAAAATACATTTTAGAACCTGCTGAGGTTAAAACTCGAACCCTAATGTCAGTAGTCAAATGATTTAATCAGCTAATAAGGTTGAATAAATTATATTAGTTTATCTGTTAATTTATTATAATTATGATCCCACTACAGTGATGTATAAGTAACAAATTTAAATTCAAACTATATTAATCAGTTTGAACTAATTCGTGATTAGCTATTAATGTTAAATAGGATGTTTAAATTTAAATAATAGTTTTGTGTCTCACGGAACACACACGGTTCACACCGTTATAAAATCATATTTATTGCGGTATTGTGCTGTGTTTATAATCCACGCAAAACCGTTCATTCTACACAAAACCTGTTCAAGAGTAAACGAACATTAAATAGCGACAAAATGTTGGCAACCTTTTCAAATATAACCTCACCCCTTCACCTCTTGATTTAATTTTCTCATCTATAAACACAGACACAAGGTGGTTATGAATAATGTGATTTTATTCGTGAAAGGGCGTGGTAGGGTGAGTATGAGAGAGTAGGGTAGCAGGTGGGAGTGTGGTGAAAACTGAGTAGAAAATAATTTTTCGAAACTTGCGGCGGAAATAGTCGTTAGCAGAATAATTCCACCTGTCGCAATAGCTGAACTGTTTATTGGTTTTTAGTTCATTTAGGATAACACACATGTTAGTACTTATTAGCACCTTAAGTCTAGCCTATAAGCTCCATAGTCACGTACCCGTAGTGTTTATTAACTCCATATGATAGTTAAACTTGGTTTTTATTCCATATAGATGATATAATCATACTAACGTGATGTGGTGGCGTAGTTATGGAGTTGGCAATTCCAGATCCTGGTAAAAGAATAAATAGTAAAAAAATACGATCAGCCGGGAGTTTAGGTAGCTGTTAGGGGGAGGTGTTTTAACATTTTGATATATTTTTACTAAATACTGTTACGAACGCGAGTGCGACTATCACATCCATTACTTACAAATTATTATAAGGCATTAAGAACTCTAAAGTTCATTGCCACCAGTGGCGGCTCGTCACTTTAGAAGCTGGAGGGCGCTGCCTGTTTAATTCATAAATTATATCTAAATAATATATTTAAAAGAAGACATAAATTTCGGAATAGGTTTTGCTAAATATTCATTTAGTTAAACTCAAAAATTAATATCACAAACAACATGGAAAGATAAAAAAATAAACTTCCCCCAAAGGACGTGGATGTGTTGTAGAAACTCGGCAGCTGTGTAATGTGTATAAATATATAGGTATGTATGTTTTCACTTTGTTCCATACAAAATTCAGGACATGGCCTACCTAATGAATTCAATTCGCTTTTTTGATCAAGAGTTAATCTTGCAATATTCGTTGTCTTAAGCGCCTGAATTGAACTATTCATATTAAGCCTAGTTACAAAAAATATTAAAACATATAACCCAAATAAACATTATCCTAAAATAACCCTACATAATATTATTATAAACACACATCCTCAAGATGCAGGAGCACGCAGGATGACTGACAACAATTATTGCTGGTTCACGCTATACACATTTCACAAGCTTTCAACCTTAAGGCGCATAAGGGAGTGCGCCTTCAACAGAAGAATAAGCAATGCTAGCTAGCTCTAGCAGGATGGGACAGCGGGTTAAGGGAAGGGAAGGTTTGGTCTTACTATGTCAGGCGCTGACCGCCTCGCGCCCAACCGCATGCCATTTTAAAAACATTGCCTGCTATTACTTAAACCAAAAACATATTTTTCTTGAAACTATTATGGTAAGATAAAATTGTCGTGAGAGTGCGAATAATAACTTTAAAAGGAACTGAGGATTCGTGGGGTTGGGGGGCGCGCGCCTCCGCGCCTTAGGGACGAGCCGCCCCTGATTGCCACACTTACAAAAGTACGCCAACTATTTCTATCTTGTGCTAGTTTTATACAGTCCACCTCATTACATCATATCTCTTTCAGACACATTTTAATATTACTCTCCCATCTTCGTCTAGATCTTCCTAATGGTCTCTTCCTATTGGGTTTGCGGTCAGTACCCTGAACATGGTTCTATATTCTCCCATTCACTCTGCATGTCCTGTTCACCGTGACCTACGAGACATGATTACTCTAACGATGTCTTGTTATGAGTACAGGGTATGTAACTCATCATTATATAAAGTACTTTACTCACCAGTAGCCTCATACCTTTTTAGACCAAATTACTTCCTAAGCACCTTGTTTTCGAAAACACTACATTGGTTTTCGTCATGTAAGATAAGAGACCACTTTATACACCCATAGAGAATAACTGGTATTTTTTATTTTTATATTCCAAGTTTTACATTCCTTGAAAGCAGGCAAGATGACAAATTAATGACCAAATAATAGCATGCATTTCCCGACTGTATTCTTTTACTAGTTTCCAATCTAATATTGTTATTGTCAATTAAAATTTTTCCTAAATATTTAAAATAATAAACCCTGTCAAATGATATTGCTTGAAGTAATCTTTCGTTCCAAATCTGTGTTCTCTGTGTGATCAAAAATAACTTAGTCTTTTCAGCGTTCACGTCTAATTATATTTACTTATTAACATCTAACAAAATTTCTGCATTTCTTTCAACACCTTCTTTTCTATTAACAACAAAGCTAAGTCATCTGCGTATCCTAATAGCATAGGTACACTAAGGCTAGATTAAAAATTAATGGGGAAATTACATCTCATTATTTCGATCAATTATATATTTCAAAAGTATCTAATAAGTGATAAGTGACATTAAACCCGTACCCTACCACGTGTATCAGCCAAACTTGCCTCAATTAGATTTACAAGTTTTTGGCTATTCTAAATTTAACTAAAACTTCATGTAATTTATTTCTTGTAACTGAATCATAGGTGTTTTAATCTTTGTAAAATTTATGTACCATCATGTTTTATTTCCACTTTTTGCTGGAATTTGCCGAATAATAAAATCTGATCAGCTGTTGATCTATTTCGTAGAAATTAGCATGATGGTTCTCAATTATTTCCTCTGCATATGGCGTCAATTTTATTAAATTATATCTCTAAATTATGTCCTCTATAATCATTACAATTGGTTATATCCCTATTTTTGAAAATGGGTACTATAATACCTTCCGTTCATTAAACTACACAATAATAAATAGGTAACTTTTTCATAGGAACATTTAGTATTGATAACTTGAATAAAAGACTAGACACAATAAATAAGGCTTACCTATTATTTATTTTTAAGCTGCCATTTTATTTAGCAATTTCATACTTTTCGTTGTAATTTCAATGGTGATGAAACCAATGCATGTGGACTAAGTTTTTCATCATAATTTGTAAATAGAACTTCTGAGTGTACTAGCTTAGAAAAGCCCCTTAAATTGGCAATAATTGATCTTTCTGTTTAACATTTTAAATTCCTTTTATAATTTAAAAGCAAAATATAAGTTAAGGCTTACTTTTTAAACAATAGCTATACTTATACCAGATGAACCCTATCCCTAACCCTAAAACCTAACTAATAGGGTTCAAATACACAAAATAATTAAATTAGTCAACAAAAATAAAGAGTGTGTTTAGTGAGTGAAGAATATAGAAAAATCTGGGCAAAAAACCAATACCCAGAACACGAAATTTTGAAAAATTGATGAACCCATCCCCACGGTCAACCTTAACAATATATAAATATAAAAACATTCCCCAAATTCAATTACCAGACAAAAATATTAGGAGCGGGATAACGTTATACCTAAGGATAAATAAGTATAGGAAAAATAGAGTAAGTTGAAAAGATTCGCAAAATGGGTTGTTTATTAGATATTCGAAAAAGATATGATCAACAATTAATACCCAAGATCCAAAAAAGGGGAGAAATAATGTATGAACAAATTTGTGATCACAATAGCGTGGTTTCATTAGAAGAGTGTATTAAATATTTTAGCGATCACCATCATTAATTTACGTTAACAAAAATACAAGTTAGATGCGATCTTGTTAGCGAGGAAAGAACAATATAAAGCTCATGAATTAGATCTCCGCGAAATACTCATATGCTTTACATAAAAATCAAACGTATTTATATCATTATCTTTACATCCCTACATCCCAACAAAAAGGAAAAATATGTCTAACGTCGATTTACCCTAGAAATAAAACAATCAAATTTCTTATATTGATTACAAAGTTGATCAATCCACATTTTAGTTGCCAACGCTCAAAAAAATTACCATCAATAAACAATGTTATTATGGCGGTTATTAAGGACTTCTACACTAGTGCTAATGGCGCCCAATAAATCAAGTTCATGAGTAAATATCGGAGATAATAGCATTAATAGCACTACTTCCTTGTCAGAGTCTAATAACTCAAGTTCATTACAATTGAGATTAAGTTTAAGTCCAAATGAAAATATTATTATTAACAACATCACAAATGCTGTTTACTAGTTAGAGTTCAATAAATCGAGATCATTAAGCCAAAAAAGAATCTTGAAATGAAAAAGATAACATGCCGAAAAAGAATTTTGCTTACATTGATATTAATCTCCGAAGCCTTAGCTTCCCCTAGCGATTATCGAAGCCAGTCCAAGAGTGCTTCTCTACTCACACGATCACTCTTTTATACGGTTTTAGCACAGTACATAGAACATGGAATGAGGGGATCACGAGGGGAGTAAAACCAAAGAACATAAACAAGGGGGAGGGGGGATTATACACGCTTCTAGACTGGAGTAGAAACAAAACTTGACACTGGCTGAAGAGTATCTTCGTTTCTATTGAAAGTCTTTGGTCTGGGAATTTTTGTAAATGAGCGTTGAATTGGCGCGGCCTCAGTATTTTGTTGTCAGTCGTTGAGTTCGGGCATGTATGTAGTGGTGGGTTGATCGAGTGCGTAGTTGGGTCAACAGCTATCGGTGTCCGTGCAATTGGGTAAGTCTGTTGTTGACTTGGGTATCGCTGACTTTTGGCTAATGCTACACAGACTCAGACTTTATATGATTTCAACAGGTAATGATTGGCTTTACTTAATAACACCCCTCTTTCGTCCCTAATTCCCTCCAAAATATATTTCTTCACGCAACTAATGTAATATTTGTTCAACCAATTCATTTAGACCAATTAATTAGAAATAAAACAATTTAAGGAAATTTGATGGCCCTAGATTGTTTTTTCATAATTTTTATATTTAAATTACATTGTTTTATTTAAATTAAAAAACGGTAGCCTTTAGTGGCTTTATAAATGATTATGAAATTAAAGCAAATAAAAATGCGAAACGTTTAAAAAACAGTGTCAAACTCCTTTGCTAAATTTGCCATTTTAGATTTCGATGTGCACTTAGATAGTCTTTTATCGGTTTACAGTTGATTTATTTAGTCCCAGTCCCAGTGGTAGTAGGCCTATTTGTAAGATTATTAATAACAATGACAGAGGTAACATCTTTAAGGCATCCCGCTCGTAGCATAGTGTGTCGCTGCTGACGTGGAGGGCAGGGTTTGACTTATTTAAATGACCTTGGTGGTGGTTTTATCATACCCTCTTAGCTAGCTTGGTCTCCCATGGAACCACGAGGGGATGCATGAGAGAACAATTTAATAGTTTGAGGTGTGAATTTTTTGAATGGGGTGAATTAGGAAAGTGGGATCTAGCAGATTCACAAACGTCTCAAGAAAAGGAATATATTAAAATAATCAGTTAAAAAACCAACAAAAAAATACTACAAATATAACTTAATAAATTAAAAACTAGTTTGAAGTATTTTCTCTTAGCTTACAACTATGAGGCACTCCTGGCGTATTTATTAGCTCTGGGTATAATTGTAAAGCGCGAATAGTTACAGGACGTCAACATTTAATGCCGTAGTCAGGCACATGTAGAGTATGTTAGTTAAGGTACTGTGCATGCCTACAGATAAGGGCCCGCTATGTTATTACACTTGAATGTCCTGTAACAATTCACACTTTCCATGTATACCTAGAGCTAATAAATGCCCAAGTGAGTGTCTCAACATGGTAAGCTAAGAGAAAATACTTCAAACTTGTGTCCATGTTTTTAGTTTAATACGTTTTTCCGTATACGAATAGACTTTTGTTTTTTAATTAACTATTTTACGTTTTGAATGGAAATATCTGACATCCAGAAATTATTATTATATATACTTTCACGTATTCATACGTCAAGTCATGTGCTCTGATAATATAACTTTGAATAGCTATTATCAATATTTGTAAAATAAGAAAAATTATTATCAATGACTACTCTAAAATGTATGTTTGTATTTTCTAAAAGGTAGGGGAAATTGGGCTAGTTGTTACAGGGTCAAATTGATACAATCAGATTTGTGATCAAGTTGTCGGTAGCAGAACCTCTCTATTCATCTTAAAGAAGAAGTATATCCACCATTTGTCAACGAGAGATGAGCCGAATAATCCAAATATCCTGTTGCTGAAGTATTTTTTGTACATTTTATCAATTCCTTCCTTTTATTTGATTCAGTTTACTACTATAAAAGAACATTACCTGGTTAATTTAAAATTGTGTTCAGTTCAATCTTTAACTATGGTCAATAAATAACATATTTTTTTATTGATGTTCAATTCATTTCGAGTAAAAAGTAAAACAAATAAAATGGCACCTGGGGGAAAGCTGTAAGCCTAACATTTGTGTGGAGCCGCGTTCCTACAAAGTTCTAGCATGCACAAATAATATTTTAAATATTATATCATTGGTTTATAAAAACATATTTATTTGAATAATATAATTATTTCGCAATCACTACCGGAAATCATTTAAATCTAGCTACTTAATTATACGTGCATCGGGTTACAGTTTTATTAATTATGTTGTTTGAAAACACTCCACTAAACTGTTTTATTTATTGTGTTCCCAGTTATTATAGCCTCTTTAAGTGTGGTAAGTGCACGTACTGTAGTCAATTTCCCCAGGGGTGGACCAAGGAGGCAAGCTATATAGGCCTAGACGTCGCAGAACGCTTTATTCCACTATTCTGAGTGACACATCAGAATGAGAATGTTTGGTTAGGGAAGAAGAGAAGAAGAAAAAAGCTAACATTTTGCAGAGAAAAATGATAAAAATTATTAAAATGCAAGTCGAAATGTTTTTTCTAACAAATTCTGTTTGTGATCAAATATTCTCACTAAAGTTACATTAAATCTAATTTACGAACACCACACATATTACCTAGCCATGGTACTCAATGTGCGTGTTAAGCTATATGTTACTTTGTTTAGTATTTCATTCACGCTTTATTTAGTATGTAAAAACCATGCAAATTTGAAATACGTATACACCCAATGTGTTTCAAATTATTGGTTAAGTATTATGTAATTTACTAAAGGTATATTATATTTAATTTATAATATAATAAGCCACACCACTGGTCACGCAAGCTACACGTCAGGCTCGTTTGGTTTGATTTACCTGTGACAGGGAGGCTGGAGTTCAAATAACACCCAGTTATACTGAAAGTGTTTTTCCCTAATTGAGTTTCCTCTTTTACTCTATGTAAATGGGGAACATTTCATCTAAATTCCCCTTTCCTCATCTCTAACCCATTTAAATGTGCCTAGCCTGAATGAGAGGTTGAATGTGGTGTGAAAATATAAATCATCTTGTAAAAATCTTTATTAATAAATTATTTTAGTTATTTTGCTTAATCTCAAAACGTTACTTGAAATTTTTATTATATACCAATGTAACAACCTATCCATTCATATTATACATGTTGCAAAGTGAAATGAAAATAATTTTATTTAACTAACCACCACCCAGTAATATAACGGGTATTTTAACACCTGATAAGCGTATATTAAATATTATATTATGTTCAGTAATTTTTAAATTTTGTTTTATTTAAATACTTAATCAAATCAATAATGTGTAATAACTAGCCTCAGTATCCACCACTACGTTCATTCGTAAAACAATCAAGGAATAGTCACAAAACTGCACCAGTTTGAGTAAAACGTTGTTTAAGGTGGCCTAGTTTTATAGTTCAATATGTAGTTTATTAATTTATTAAAATCAAAGATTAGAGCTTTTTATGCTATAGAGTAGTGATACTCAACCATTTTTGTTCAGGTATCCCCATACATAGTTTTTCTTTAATTTTATACCCCTGAAGTTGCTGGTGCATAATGTAAGCTTTACATATTCTAAAATCTACATCTAGGTGAGAGAAAGAAAGAGAAAAATAGTATTTCCATTTCGCATATATTTATGTCCGGGTTTCTTGGGGCTAACCCTAAATCTGGACATGATTTTTCAGTGTTAATAATGGAATAGTACGCTTATTTAAATTTTAAGTAGCCCCTAAGATTTATTCGTGTGCTCCTGTGTGTACTAGGTTGACTACCACAAGTATGGAACATTGATGATGTCTTTCTATTTCATTTTGCCTTAAACAATATTTTAAAATACGAAACATTCATATAATTGAACTTCTGCGATGCGTTTCAGTATTTCTGAACCTAGGACCCTTGATGTTGTCAGCTTATAAGTTGACTATGAAATTCCATGAAGTGATAAACACGAGGGAAACTGTTCAGTATTCTTCTAAATATTTATCAGAGGTTTCTTGTTTAATTTACCCTTCATGTCATGGGGGTAAATATCACGTTTCAGTAAACCCAATTGACAAGCTACGTTGGTTTCTTGATTAACAAAGTTTCCGGTTGTATCTCCTGTGACTTGGTAGTCAGACTTTAGTAAACAATTTAATTTATCACCGTGTCTTACTACCTGTACAGGTTATACGTATATATGATAATTCCTCTAAAGGGATAGGTGTGAGGAAGGAAGCATTTAAGAGGCAATCTACTCACTTTTGCGTGAAAGGAGAGTGGGAAATCATTTAGGAAAAAAACCTTTAAAAGATCTGATCGAGATTCAAACCAATCAACAAATATCCCCGTAATCAGCAGGCCAGTCTAACATGATAGTAGCGAACAAAAAACGGAATTATTTATAATTAATTTAATTCCACTTAGTTTTTGGTCAGTAAGTTCAACATCAAAGTAATTAATGGACTGTTTATATCATTTATTTATGTTTTTGACAGTGAGTTTCACTTTCAGTTTGGATTGGACGCATATGAACTAAATAGGAAAATATGTTAGAAATTAGTAGAGTAAAACATAAGATCAGTGTACCCACATTTGCGTGGAGGTAGTGTGAAAAACCAATTAGGGAACAACATCCTTAATATACAAATGGCTTCAAACATAGATCTCACAGTCGTCTGCAGTCCAATCTATATCGAGAGAGACACCTTAGATCATTCGACCACTGAAGTGGGTGACGTCTTGTTATAAAAGAACATATTTAATGGGTAATGTAGAGGAAATTCATCCATATTAGAATGGACAGACAGTAATAAATAATGTTTGGAAATTCACCCCCCTTCTAGTACACTCCATCTAGATTTGAACCTCAACCTCCTAGCCATCATCAATCATCATTCATGACCGATAATTTTAACTGCGTGACCACCGATTCAAGTAATAAAATTATTCAAGACTGTTTAAAAACAGCTTATGACAAACTCTCTCGGCTAAAAGAACTATGGACGCTGGACAGCTTGATCCAAAATCTTATCTCTTTTGGGTGTGGTCATCTCCGAGTGTAAAATATAACGGCATCCAGTTCCATTCGAAACAATCTACGTGTGTGGAAGATAAATTATTAACGTTCACCATGTGCCAATTTAAAATAGGGATTTTTTTTTTCAAATTATAAATATGTTGCTGAATATCAAGAGTTATATAAAGATCAAATTCCGTGACCACATGGTCTAAGGCACTAATATTACAGTAGATTAGACTACCGATGACGGGGAGATTGAGGTTCGATTCTTGGTCGAATGTATTAAGTTTTTTTTCCAAAATTGTTTTTCACTCTCTCTACACGAATATGCGAGTACACTTCCTATAAATATAACCTCCCTAATCCCTAAAACCATTAGTGTAATTAGTATATAAACATCTAACCTGAACGTGTACTAAGGCGCGGTGCAAAAAAATAAAGTTATATAGAGCGCCAAGTGGTGGTTTAAAGGGGTAATGAGCATATACATGGGAGGGAAGCCATGAAATTGACAATATAGAGACATATTTATTTAGTTAGGAATATGTGTAAGGGAAGAAGATGGTGGGAGACAGGGAATAAATATTGTAGTAGCTAAGAGAGATAAATACGAGCTAGGTTTTTCCAACTAATTCAATTAGGAGTCTACGAATATAGATAACACATTTTATAAATACATAACTTCATAATTCAACCAACATAGCTTGAAAATGTAATCAGTGTAGCAATAAATACAACCAATACATCTTCAGAACGCAGTCCACATAGATTTTGAATGCAAATCTCATAGCTCCATAATGCAACCAGAATAGCTTCATAGTGCAACCACCATAATATGAGAATGCAATCAGAATAACTTCAGAATGCATCAAACATAGATTTAAAACTTTTCACATTATAGTAATAAATGAAACCAGCACATATTCAGAATGCAAGCCACATATCTTTTGAATGCAAACTCCACGTATCCATAATGCAACCAGCATAGCATAATAATTCTACAAGAATATCTTCAAAATGCTACCAGCATAGCTTCATAATAAAGCATATATATATTTAGAATGCAAACTACATAGCTTCAGAATGTAGTCCTTATATATTAAAATGCAAACTACTTTGCTCAAGAATGCAACCAGCACTGCTTCAGAATAGAGTCCATATATTATATTTAGAATGCAAACTAAATAGCTGCAGAATGTAACCAGTATAGATGAGAATACAACAAGAATATCCTCAAGATGCGACCATCAGAGCATGAGTATGCAATCAGCATAGCGTTGGATTACAGCCAGTATAGCTTTAAAATGTAAGCCCCAGAGCTTTAGCATAAACACATTACTAAACCTCTTTTAGCTTCAAAGGGAAATCCCTAATTTATTTCCAAAATATAAACCACTCAAAACTCGTATGCATACTGCTCCAGTATGCAACAGCATGGCTTCAGAATACAATTGATATATCTTCAGAATATATTCATCATAGCTTTAAATGCAATATCCATAGCTTCAACAATATCTTCCCTACCCCCTATTCCATCAATTTAGTTACAACATAAAACACACACAGCCTCAGAATATAAACCTCTTCTTATATTCATGAGGTAATCTAGATAACTACAAAATACAAACTCAGTGTGAGAAACAAGCAGGATTAATACATCACCTTTAACTTCTTTTATTATTAGAATGCAACCTGAATATATTTAAAATGTGACCCTAGGATTTGTAACTAAATACGCATAGCACCAAAATACCCTAGTTTTATAGAACGCAACGTTCACAACCATAGGGAACATGATTTAATGAGTAAGGGGACGGCCAGACTTGGTCAGCGAGCGAGCGACTGAGCGCGCGCGCTTGAAATATAGAACTGGTTCTATTTTTAAAACGCACGCACTCGACACATTATAGTCTAGATTACAGAAGCTAGGCAATATTATTGTATGTTGGTTCATTGAATGTTAGTAATAAAAATGTCAAAATGAGAAGTTTTCCTATCGATAAGTTTTGCACACTTGCTACTAACGGCCTAATTTTATTGGTAAGATCATAAACCATACCTATATGTGTAGGCTATATATATGTATGTATAAAACTGATATGTTAAAATACTTAAATATTATCAAAGTAGGTCTTTACAAATAAGAATCACCATTAGCATGAAGAAAAGATAAGAAAACTACAACAATAAATCACTTGTCAAAAACCACCTTCAGTTCACAAAGCCAAGATTCGGAGCCTCCTCGTCAACAACAATCGAGAGCTATCTGCTAATCACGCGCTCGCTCGCCAGTTTGGCCACCCAGTCGCTTGCGCGCTCGCTCGCACGCTTGTCAGTCTGGCCGAACCCTTAGAAGCGGCAAGGCCACAGAAAATGAGGCGAGGAGCACTAAAGTTATTTAGTGATTGTTTGTTATAGTAGCACCATGGCTTCTTTGGTGCTGACGGCTTTGAAAAGTTACCAGACCAAATTATATATCCCTACGCTGAACCGAATGATCTGCAAAAACATGTGTTTAGCAGCTGTCACTTCTGACAGTCAAAGTTTAAGTATATTACTAAATGTTGACTGTCAGAAGTCAGCTGTGAGCTGTCAGTCAGCACCAAAGAAGCCATGGGGCTCCTGTAGTTTATACTACTACCGGCAGGTTAGGAGAAACGAATAGCACAACTGACTCATGAGCTCAGAGAGTAAACGTTTCTATTTATTTTTAGGCACAAAATTTATAACATTTCTAAGACATAGGATGCGAACTATTAGTAGGCCTATACTTTTGACATATAATGTTCAATATTTCTGTTTATTTATAGACTTATGTAAAATATAGTTTTATTTTTAGGCGTAGAATTTGTAACATACGTTTACTCTTAGTCATAGAATATAAAGCCTCTCTTTATGTTTATAGCTACAGGATATAGTCGCTTTTATTAAAATATAATTATAATAAAATTATTTACAAATACATTTAAAATATACAATAATAATAATAATAAGAAGAAGAAGAAGAAGAAGAACAACAACAACAACAACAACAACAAGAATAGCTCTTGTCTGTGTGCATATAAAAGCTTTTTAAATATAATATAAAACGTATCAAAGTTGATTTTAAGTCCTAAATACAAAAACAAGTTTTATAAAAACTTCGGGGCTTTTTATCTTAGTTGTTAATTTGAAACGTAATAACCAAATTAAAAATGCTCTTATAAAAATATAAATCTTTTATGAAATAAAGGAAAGAAAACCCATTCCTTGCACAGAAACACTTCTTGGGATCACAAACTACTAACTTCTACGAAATCTTCATTTGTTACGACTTTGAAGCTTTAGGTTGAGTACAAGAGTACTCTCGAGAGAGACGGTGGCTCGTCAACTTTGTCCATCTTCCTCCCCCCCCCCCTCCACCCACCATCTCCCAACCAACCCAGCCTTTGCGCGGGCTTAAATGAGTACTGTCACTTCATTGGTCCATTAACTTGAATTATTCCCCTTCATTTGCACCTAGTTCATCCAACCTTGTCTCTTACAGAGGATTGGAGTGAGTGAGAAGAGGAAAATAGGTTGGAGGTTGTGCGACTTCAAGCGGAAAACCGGAAGTACCCGAGAGCATTAAAACGCGAGACTCTGCGAGATAACTTCCGCCTGAAGTTGAGAAACTTTTCTTGCTATTTTTATTCTTGGAACACGACTAGGCGTAGGAAGAAATTGAAGTGAAGTGTCGAATTTCCAGGACGATAGAACGTTCACAAAATTTGCTTGGAAGGAGGGCAAAAAGAAAAAAACATAGATGGATACACTTTTTTATTTTCCTTCGAAATTAAAAGAGGTACAGTCACTATTTTAGCGCATCAAATCAATTTTACCATATTATAAGTTTAACAGAAAAAAATTACTTAAAAACTTACCATATGGGAGTTAAATAAAAGTCTACAAATATTTCACTTTATTTGTTTTATATTACAAATATTTTAATGAAAAATATTATGTTGATAAATGAATACTTGTGTTCATACTACAATAGTGTTTGTGTTGAGTATTGGTATATTAAATTATGTTTGTGTTAAGTGTGTCTACGTTCAACTATATTAGAGTTAAGTTAAGTTAGTATTAATTAGGTCATGTTTGTATTAAGTCAAGTCTGTGTTACGTTATGTTTGTATTAAGCTTTTCTTACATTATGTTATGTTTTTATCAAAGACTATTGAATAATTGCAATTATGGTGGCAGATCATTACACTAAAATGTATTCTAAGCTTTTTATTGGAAAAATATATACAACTAGCTCACCCGACAGGCGTCGTTCTGTCAAAAGCTTTTGGACTGTGGCAGTCCCACAAACATATCTTTTCTGGTCAAGTTCTGGCGTCGCTTATAAAGTGCACATGTCGTGATGACATCTTTAGTTTTCAGTAATGGTCACCACAACTGATAAGTTTGTGATACTATACAGTCACAAATGTGTAATTTAAACAAAAAATTGAATATAAACGTATTTCAGAGTGATCACTTTATTTATTTACTATCAAATAATTACCGTGGAATAAATAATAAATTTGCATAATGTTAATATACTTTTCTATGTTGTTTTAATTTCATAATCATAAACAACAACTATTTACAAAATTCAATTTTATATTTCGTACACTGCAATACTTTAGTAATATTGTGTTAAATGATATTTTCATTGTAATGCTTTATGGTACACGATATTTTTGTTTGGTTACCTGGCACGTAAACAAACAAAGCTGGTGGTTTTCCAACACGGGAACAGGCAACATACAATTGGCCATGGGAGAAAAATGGGTTTTCAAGATTAATGCCGCAAACACTCAATGACTACCCTTGGGATTTATTTATGATCATAGCAAAAGCAAGCCGCACTGAAAACTAAAGTCGTTTAAATTCAAATGGTATGTCAGTCGGAAACATTGGGATGCGTGGTATCAAAGCGTCTTCTCCTTTATACTTTCCCTTTACAGTGGTTGTTTCGATCACGTTGTTAAGTAATTTTTTCACCGCTAGTCATGTGCCGTTTTACAAAGACGCGGTTGGTTGATATTTCGCAACATTATGATCACCGATCCGACCTTTAATTGAAGATTGTGAGGTGGCAATCCTGGCAAATCCACATAGTTCAAAAATTCGTGTGGATAGTTGACATCATCTTGGTTAGTAGCAGAATCAACTGATTTGTATGTCCTCTATTCACAGGCAATTTCATTTTGAATTTTGAAACTTAATTCATTTACATCCATGTTTTTGGGCACCAAGATAGCTCGTTCGCTCAACCAAATATCATCTCTGTAATTTTGAGCAACATTTGGGAACACCTTTTGAATGAGTTCGGTTTTTGAATCAGTAAACTGACAAAAATTGTCAGGAAAGGTAACGCAGCCAATGAAAGAGTCTAAAGCGAAGTTGCCATTACCTATTTCAATGAGTTGTTTTGAAAATATTTCTCTAGATCGATCATTTTGCAACTCGACACGAATATTCTTGCTTAAATTTAGTATTTTTACGTGTTTCCACCAAATGGAGGACTTTAAATATGCATTAAGTTCATCAGCTGGCGTTGACCATGGAATCACTGGCAATGTTTAACGAAAATCTCCTGCTAACAAAATCATCGCACCACCAAATCGGTTTTGATTGTCCCGCAGATCTTGCATGGTTCGGTCTAATGCCTCCAAAGAATTTTTATGTACCATCGTGCATTCATCCCACACTATCAATTTACATTGCTGCAAAACCTTTACGATTGCAGAGTTCTTCGAAATGTTGCAGATTGAAGTTTCGATGCTTTGCATATTCAACGGCAATTTTAGCGCTGAATGGGCTGTTTGACCACCTTCCAAAAATGTAGCTGCAATGCCTGATGAAGCAAGTGCGAGTGCAATTTCATTGCGTGAGCGAATTGTTGCTAAAATCAAAAAAATCAGGAGTAAATCCCTCCAGTTCCATATTGTACAACTTCCATAAGAGTATCAAATACATACTTTTGTTGTTGGTTCAACAGCGGAAGATTTATTCGGACTTATTCTCTTAAAGGATCGAGATCGTACAGTTTTTCTCGTTGCAACTCTTGATTAAAAGCGTCGTGCATCGGGCGATTGGGCGCGGCCATGCCTAATTGAGATAATACTTTGTTTGACATCATCAAGCACATATCCTCAATTGATATTAACGCCTCGTTGTAAATTTCTTCACTGACTTGTAAATCTGTATTTCCTGTTCAAATGCGCATTTGATGCAAAATATCGTCACACATATCATCTTTGTATTTTATCCATAAATAATTGGTTTTGACGGGAAGCATGCTGATATAATTATAGAAAACAATGTTCGTATTTGATGAGCTTGTGAAGAAATTATAGCATCATTGAGAGTTTGATCCCAATGAGCGTCAATTTTCTAACAGTTGCAAACGTTGACAGGCTTCTTTGTAAGAGCCACACAATTCACCATTAACAGTTCGTAGCTTTTGGAATGATGTTGGGCCTCGAACATTGACTAATAGCAATCGCATATAAAAACACTAATCGTTGTTTACATGGACTGAATAAATTCGACCTATTGCATCGGTTGAATATACATTTGGGTAACCTGGAACTGGTTTTCCTTGTTCCCGTGGTTGAAATTTCTTAGTGGATTGATTATAAGTATAATATTTTGGTATTTCGGAGTATAGCAGTGTTCGGGCGAAATCATCATTCAGGCACAATTAAAAAAAAAACTGGTCAAGGTTGTACATGGTGGTTGAACAGCTCGTTGTAATGAGTTCTGTGCCGTGAAATATACTCTTTGACCATTTTCTAAGTGTATGGCTAAGTGAACAACAGTGGGGTGTCTTTCATGTTTAGGAAGAGAAAAAAATGCGCCAAATTGCTTCATTACTGCTAACATACCGGCCCATTTGGTATTGGGTAGCTTCGTCATTGTTATTCTCTGAACCGACTCCAATCACAGCCATGTCACTTCCGTTGGTTACATATTTACAAATGTATTTGATAGATTTCATGGAATGGCAAAATTCAACATTGATGTGGGCCTTGAAATCTTTGATAAGATCGGTGAATATGGAACAATCCAACGATTATCAATTTCAATGTCTTGTTTATTAACTTTGACAATTGTTGATCTTCCATTGTCTACAGTCGATCGGTGACGATACAGTGGATAACCATCATTTCCGGTAATTTTTTCTGCTACTAATGCCCGTGGATAACGTTTAGTACATTTACCATCCTCCATAAACGGTGAATTTTGATTAAGTGTTACACAGGGACCATGAATCATTTTTTTATAACTACTTCATGCAAGAGTGGATCTAATTGTACATCAGGGATTTCAGCTGATATCACTTCATCAACAACTTCATTTGGTCTTAACATCTCAACCAACCAAATCAGAATATGTGCATGAGGCAATCCACGTTTCTGCCACTCCACAGAATACATCCAGAAGCGCGTCTCGCCAAACACGCTATGTTTGCCAATGAAATCCATTAAAGATTTCAACTTTTGTTTGAAGACTCTTGCCGTAATGTCATGGCGATCAATGGGTGATTGACCAGGGAATATCTCAAGTTTGATTTCTATCGACTGCGGATTGCACGTGAATGTGATAAATAAATCTGCTGTGCCATAATGACGAACATACGACAAGGCATCTTGAGCATATTCATGCATATGTCGAGGACTTCCGATGTATGTTTCTGGAAGATTTGCCATCCGGCCGACATTCTCTGCATTTCAATCAGTATTAATCGCATCTCGAAGGTGAATATACTCTTCAGAATGGAGTTTGGTCTGGTTCAACATGATGAATGTCAATCGCTCTGTTTCAATTTTGACATGCATATCAGCAGCATATTGGTGAAATAATCACCGACATTTCAAGATGTGATTGTCTTCATTTTCACTAACCATCAGGTGGTATGAATAATAGTTCATTGAACTGACATTTTTGTTGATTTCGGCACCTGTAAATAAAAGTCTGTTTGTTAAATATTACCTTAAAGTTGGCATGAAGTTGTCCCGAACTACATTTGTTGCCCCAAATGAAGTCGTTTGGAAGCAGTTGTTATATTTTTGGATATTAGTAAGGAAATGTATTGAATCCGTTCCTGTTCCTGAAACCAATGAGGCAATGGCTCTGGTGGCGGTACCAATGGCACTATATTCACTTTGCCATTTGCGCAACACAATCCAACGGCTTCATTTTTGTATTTCAATGCCTTACAATGTGGGCAAACTGAGTTCATAGATCCAATAGAAAGGCATTGATAGGCATTGTAGTCAATTGAAATATCGTAACTTAAAGCAGCTCGTTTCAAACCTGCAAGATTATTAGCTGAATGACGTGTTGCACGGGTTTGTGATATCCGAATCCTTTCAATCACATTTCGCTCTTCACGTTGCTGTGCAGTCCGATTAGAATGAAAATTAACTTGTTTTCTAGCATTTAGAGTTCTTCGACCCAAATTGCTCCGCCCGCGACTTATAGGTGGCATGAGTCTTGGACTGATTATAAATGGAAACACACACAAAATAAACCAATCAACCGAAGAAAAATCAAGGAACTTCAAAATGTATATCGTAGAAAGAGAAAGTTTCAAATTTACGGATGCACTCAAGTAGTTTATATTAATTTTAAGGTTAAGTTCATAATTATAATGTTACTAATTACATTTCAAATGGTTTTTCTTTATATTATGGTTTAGTACTCTTTGGTTTTATTTGAATAAAACGAAACAATAAGTAAATGTGTCGATTGAGAAGCGAAGATTAAACACAACCAAGAAAATAACACTCACAAATTGAGAATCTACTGAAAAATTGTCAAAGTCAAATTGTATATTGTTTTGTCTTTATAGTATGGTTTGGTACTCTTTTGTTTTATTTGAATAAAACGAATACATAAGTAAATGTGTCGATTGAGAAGCGAAGATTAAACACAACCAAGAAAATAAAACGCACTAATTTTGAATATACTGAAAAACTGTCGAAGTAAAATTGTATATCGTAGAAAGAGAAAGTGTCAAATCTACGGATGCATTCAAATTTACAAATTAAATTTCAAATGTTTTTTTCCTTATATTATGGTTTGGTACACTTTTTTTTTATTTGAATAAAACGAAACAGTAAGTAAATGAATTGAAATTCGATTTTAGGGTGTCTATGATCGATTCACTTAATCGATTCATTGCTAAAATCGATTTTCACGACCCAAAACAATCGATTCTTAGATTAATATATCTCATTTCGCCATCCCTAAAATTGACATCTAGGAACAGTTTAAATGGGAATAAGAAAATTTTGGTTTTTACGTTTTTCAGTGCAATTTTTCCAATTTTTCTCTTCATAAGAACCTTCCTCGGACTTCAACGAATTTTAGAGAGAAAAAATTAGCTGAATTGGTATAGCCGTTCTCGAGTTTTGTGGTTAGCAACACATTTAACCATTCATTTTTATTTATAAGAAAGAAGATCAGGCCTCACTAAACTTTATAGTTTAAAATTTAATCGTTAAAGGTTATCAACTTTACGTATAGTTTTAACTTTCAGTGTTTGATTTGAATCATAACCTATTTTCCCCCCTTTACGCCACTATTAAAACTTTAAAACGAACCTTCTCCCAGCTCTTTATCTATTTGTTGTACCAAACCACTCAAATAAGATATAAGCTATCACTATTCTTAAACAAAGAGACATATTTTATTTGCTGATATACAGCTATACATAAATCATTGTTTTAATAGTGATCTAATCAATGAATGATTGTAAAGAAGAGCCACTGACCACACAGAAGATAAATATGAACAATTCACAAAGAAAATTGGGTTTTAGTTTTTGGCTATATTTTTGCAGGCATTCTTGACCCCTAAACTTTAAAATAAGAGTTTGTCAAAATCAATGAAGCCCTATTATCACAGTTTACTACCATAAGTGGGCTTATCAAATTATACATATATATATATATATATTTATATATATATATATATATATATATTTAGAGAGAAAGAGAGCTAGAAATTTAAAAAATGTGAGAATGAGTATATGAGTGTGTTAATGTGTAATTGAGTGAATATAATCTATGTTTGAGAATTTTAGAAATATAGAGATTTGAGATTGATAGAGTGTGAGAGAAAGTTTGGAAAAGATTTTGAGAGTATGAGGTTTTTTGAGAAAGAGCGCGTGAAAGAGAGTTTGTGTGGAAAAGAGTCTGAAAAGATTGTGAGATAAAGATTGTTAGAAAGGGATTGTGAGAGATAGTTGGTGAGATAGAGTGTGTTGTGTGTATGTACGGGCTAGTGAGAGCTAGAGTGTGTTAGAAAGAAATAGAGTTTGTTTGAAAAGATTATGTGGAAGCAAAGGGTGTTTAAAAGAGTGTGTGTGTAAAAGAGAGTGTATGAAAGAGAGTGTGCGTGAAAGAAAGTTTGTGGTAAATGAGAGTGTTTGTGAAAGAGAGTTAGTGTGAAATAAATTTCACGTGAAATAGTGTGTGTATGTGATTGAAAGTGTGTGAAAAAGAGTTTGTGAGGAAGAAAGATAGCATGTTAGAAGGAGAGTATGTGAAAAATAGCGTGTGAAAATAGAGTGCTTGAGAAAGAGATTGTGTGTGAAATAGAGTTTGTGATAGAGTGTGTGAGGGAGAAAATTTGTAATAGAAAGTTTGTCAAAGTGTGTATGTGAGAGACAAAGCTTGTGAGGGCGGGGTGTGTGAAATAGACTGAGTGTGAAAGAGAATTATTGTGAAATAGGGTCCGTGTGTGTGATAGAGAAAGTTTGTAAGTGGGTGTGTGAAAAGGAGCGTTTGTGTGAGTGAAATTTTGTGTGAAAGAGGTTGAGAAAGACAATTTGTGAGAAGGAAAGTTTGTTATAAAGATATTGTCTATGAACCAAAGTATATGATAGAGAGTGTTTGTGAGAATGTGTGTGTGAAAATTTTGTGTGAATGTAAGTGTGTCTGAGAAAGAGCGTGTGTGAGAAAATTGTGTCATAGATTTAGATTTAGTGAGATAGAAATTGTGAGAGAGAAAGATTGTGTGTTTGAGGGAGAGTGTGATAGAAATATTGTGTGTGAGAGGAAGATTATGTGTGAAAGAGAGTTTATGAGTGAGATTAATTATTCAGTGTAAGAAAGTAGCTGCGTTGGAGAGTGAGTATAAATATGAGAAGACGGATGGAGTGCACAACATATTATTTACTAGCATCACGTCTTAATCCCCGTTCGGGCTTTACATTTACGTACTAATGGTGCTGATGGTTTTAAGGATGAGGAAGGTTCAATATATCATCATTTACGTGGAAAACCATTTAGTAAAAACCAGCCTCAGTATACCCAACAGAGAATCGTATCCCTTTCAATTTGTGAATTATAGGAATTATTGTTTATCTAAACGCGAATTAACGATAATAAAGTCTTAATAACAATAAATATTTCCCCAGATTAGGAAATTAATTATTCAATCAAATAATATAGCTAAATTATGTTCTAGGACCAGCTATTAAAATAATCATTTTGTGATCAGAGGTAAATAATTAAAAAAAATTCAATAAAAAAAATTGATATATTTATAACCTACAATCAGTGGTTTGTTTGGTTGTTTTTTTTTTTGCCATAATTTTTGTATTTGTTGCACCGTACAACTTAAGTAAGGGCTGAGTTATTATTTTTAACCAAAGAGAAATATTTGATTTACAGGATGAGTTATTATTTTTAACTAAGGAGAAATATTCTATTTACAGGTGTAAACCCATGCGCAAAGCAGGCTTTCAATGGTGATGTAAAGGAAGAATTAAAGCCGAAAATGCATTGGGAAAATCAGATTTAATTTGGAAACTATTAATTTTCCTGATATCCTAATCTTTAAAATGAGAAATCATTTGTAAAAATTTGTAAAGTTATTTCTATTAATTTCTATTACCGGAAACGGGATTGTCGAATTATAATAAGATAAGATTATTACTACAACCAGAAAAAAATAGTGTTTAAATCCCAAAAATGTTGTTTCTCTCCAATGGATAAGTGGTATAAGGCATTGGACATATATTGCAATTGATCACTCTTGGCAGGGATGTTGGAGTTTTAATCCAGGTTGAGCTATTTGGGAGTGTGTTTTTAGCTATATTTTTCTCATTTCTTCTTGACGCTTATGCGTGTATATAGATGGCCTTAGGGGCCAATAGAGAGCCAATACAGTTAGTTGGTCTTAGGATCAATTAACGGGTATTAAGAAGTGATAAGATAAAAAATAATCAGTTGGTGGGCTTGCATAGTTGGTCATGAGGGAAAATAAAAAGGATTTATAAAGTTTGCCAGATAGGTAAAAATAGAATCAACACAGTTGGCCTGGACAGCAATTATTAGATAGTTTACATAGTTGGTCATGTGCGAAAATAGAAATAGTTTATGAGGTTTTTCAGAAGGGAAAAGAGAGTGTTTATAAAGCCGCACAAATAGGAAAAAATTTAATGGATCTATAATATAGTTTCCATTGTGGTCAAATAGAGAAGTTTTATTAAATTGGGTGAGTGTGTAAAAATAAGATAAACGTTGTTAATCTTAAGAAAAATTATAAGGTTTAAATATTTGGCAATGTGGAAAATAGAGTGTTTACATAATTAGCCATAAGGTCAACTAGGGTGTTTACATGGTTGGCCATATGAGCAAATATTAGGTGTATATAATTGGTTGTATGAAGTGACGGACAAATTTTTCTAGACACTTGTTAACATATTAGATAAAATTAATTTAAGTTTTCCTGTATTTTAAAAATCACTGGAATTACAAAATCAATACACAAATCTATGAACGAAAGAGTAAAATAATACAGGTTTTGAATTTAACTTACCGAGCGATGACATTACTTTTACGAAAGCTGTGTGCGTCTGTCTCTAAATCCCAAAATATTAGTATCACAATATTTTAAGCATTATATAAGTCTGCTAAATATCTTCCTATTTTTGACACCTGCTCATTATATTTTTGACCGAAATTTTGACCACGGGTTCTATCTGTGATGCAATATTTATTGTTCTAAACGTTTTAAACTTAAGTGCTTTTTCCAAATGAATTGCAGTAGTGGGTGAAATGAGAGTTCTGGACCACTTTCTCCCATAAGGTTTAACATTGATCCTCACCACACCCCGTGAAGTGATCCTCACCGCACCCCGTGTAAGGAGAATTACTTTATCTTTACACTGCAACCCGTGAGGTGATCCTCACCGCACCCCGTGTAAGGAGAATTACTTTCTCCTGGATGTTCAATGTTAGTATCTCCTGGTGGTGAGTCTTGGGACCGCAGTCACTCAGATTTTTGACGTTTGGATGTGTGGGAATGGTGGTGTTGGGCGTGTTGTGTAGTTGATTAAATAGAGTGACCATGGTGACTAGATAGCTTTGCTATGTAGTTTATTCCTTCGGGTCACGGAACGATGGTGCATGAGGAATAAATGTGAGATAAATATTGTTGGTGGGTAGATACATTTAGTTTACAATATCCGTCCCACTCTCGGCTATTTATTTGTTATCGTGTCTGAAATTATGTTTTTGGTAGCTTAGATCAGGCTTTCTCAGTCCCACGCCCCAGTGTAAGGAGGATCACTTTCTCCCTGTAGACGCTTGGCGAGGTATTTCAACCTGTGGGTTCCTTTTCCCAAGTGTTGATTACGTCCTCCCTTACACACCCTCCCCCTCGATGAACATCCAGCCCACTACGTCATGATTGGCCGAGATAGGTCACGTGACCCCTCCTCCTGCTCTGTGATTGGCTGATCCCCTTCTTCCCCCACCCCTCCTTCCCCTGCCCTACTTTCCTCTGATTGGCTGTTGGTTTTCCCCTACAGCCGGCAAACCCCTGACATGATGGTTCTTGCTGATTAATTATTAATGATCGTTAATTAATTATTAATTATTGTTAATTAATTAATTGGTAGGATAGATGTGTTGTAGTTTTTTATTTATTGCTGTAAATATATATCAGGTCTGAATACATGGCGACAGTTTGGCGGGTCTTCAAGACAAGAATGATGGCGCCAGGTTGGCGGGCAGACAAGACAAGTTGGGACAAGAATAGATCGTGACCTCAGCAACCTGGGTGTTTGCTATGAAGTAATCATTGCGTGTTATGACGCAACCCTGGCGCCAGTATGTCGGCACAACAAGACGAGTTGAGACAAGCTTAGATATTGAGGTCATCGACACGGGCGCCAGGTTGGTGTGCAGACAAGACAAGTCGAGACAAGAATATATCGTGCGACGTCAAACGAGGGAGGGGGAAGGCTATAAAGAGGGGCGCCCACTTGGTTGTCTATTTATAAACGTTTGTAGAGCGGGCCAAGATGGACAAGTTACAGCAGCTGGTAAATATCGTCAACGCCGTGCAGACCATCAAATTGTGTGATCTAGCCGTAGATCAAAAGTACTCGGTTGATAAATTAAAAGCCGTCAATACAAAGTTCGGGAGACGTCTAATAGCT
>CABFVZ010000913.1:31194-47918 GCA_902151445.1 Timema monikensis
CAGGTAAATACCAGTTTTTCTTTATTTAACTCACACACGTCTTCATCTGTAAGAGTACCAAACCGGCAGGGTAAAAATACACAAAACTCGCCGTCTAGATAGGCTATTAGACGTCTCCCGAACTTTGTATTGACGGCTTTTAATTTATCAACCGAGTACTTTTGATCTACGGCTAGATCACACAATTTGATGGTCTGCACGGCGTTGACGATATTTACCAGCTGCTGTAACTTGTCCATCTTGGCCCGCTCTACAAACGTTTATAAATAGACAACCAAGTGGGCGCCCCTCTTTATAGCCTTCCCCCTCCCTCGTTTGACGTCGCACGATATATTCATGTCTCGACTTGTCTTGTCTACCCGCCAACCTGGCGCCCGTATCAATGACCTCAATATCTAAGCTTGTCTCAACTCGTCTTGTTGTGCCGACATACTGGCGCCAGGGTTGCATCATAACACGCAATGATTACGTCATAGGAAACACCCAGGTTGCTGAGGTCACGATATATTCTTGTCCCAACTTGTCTTGTTTGCCCGCCAACCTGGCGCCAGGGTTGCGACATAACACGCAATGAATACGTCATAGGAAAAACCCAGGTTGCAGAGGTCACGATCTATTCTTGTCCCAACTTGTCTTGTCTGCCCGCCAACCTGGCACCAGGGTTTCGACATAACACGCAATGATTACGTTATTGGGAAAACCCAAGGTTGTTGAGGTCACTTGTCGACCCCGCAGACTGGCACCAGGGTTGCGAAGGAGGAGGGGGGTCTCGGGAACCAATTACCACACTCTAACACCAACCACCATAGCACAAGGTTCACGCTGCTTGTTCCGGGACAGGGAGGAAGAACCAATGTTCATTCTAGGCCTGGCAGCCGTAGCGCAAGCTTCGTGCCAAGCCCTCCTGCCGCAACGTCAAGGACTGTATGCCCATAAATAAACTACAACGCCCTAAAACTCCGTCACCTCTATCCTACCATTTAATTAATTGACAACCAACATGTCTGGTGTATGCCAGCAATAAATAAAAAACTACAACACATCTATCCTACCAATTAATTAATTAACAATAATTAATAATTAATTAACGATCATTAATAATTAATCAGCAAGAACCATCATGTCAGGGGTTTGCCGGCTGTAGGGGAAAACCAACAGCCAATCAGAGGAAAGTAGGGCAGGGGAAGGAGGGGTGGGGGAAGAAGGGGATCAGCCAATCACAGAGCAGGAGGAGGGGTCACGTGACCTATCTCGGCCAATCATGACGTAGTGGGCTGGATGTTCATCGAGGGGGAGGGTGTGTAAGGGAGGACGTAATCAACACTTGGGAAAAGGAACCCACAGGTTGAAATACCTCGCCAAGCGTCTACAGGGAGAAAGTGATCCTCCTTACACTGGGGCGTGGGACTGAGAAAGCCTGATCTAAGCTACCAAAAACATAATTTCAGACACGATAACAAATAAATAGCCGAGAGTGGGACGGATATTGTAAACTAAATGTATCTACCCACCAACAATATTTATCTCACATTTATTCCTCATGCTCCATCGTTCCGTGACCCGAAGGAATAAACTACATAGCAAAGTTATCTAGTCACCATGGTCGCTCTAATTAACCAACTACACAACACACCCAACACCACCATTCCCACACATCCAAACGTCAAAAATCTGAGTGACTGCGGTCCCAAGACTCACCACCAGGAGATACTAACATCGAACATCCAGGAGAAAGTAATTCTCCTTACACGGGGTGCTGTGAGGATCACCTCACGGGGTGCAGTGTAAAGAGAAAGTAATTCTCCTTACACGGGGTGCGGTGAGGATCACTTCACGAGGTGCGGTGAGGATCACTTCACGGGGTGTGGTGAGGATAAATGTTAAATCTTATGGGAGAAAGTGGTCCAGAACTCTCATTTCACCCACTACTAATTGCACATTCCTCCTGTTTTTAGATTCTTTTACTCAAATGTTTAAGATCCTTAAGCCTATCGTGGTCCACAACACCTCACCACCAAATAATAAACAATAAAAACAAAATAGGTTCAGTTTTCTTCATTCACAGTTAACCAAAATTGTTTACCAAACCATGCATTAGAAAAAGTGTTTTTGTTGCCATCTACTTGCATAAATTTAAAGTTATTAGGCTGATGTTCTCCAAAACGTTAATTTATAGGTTTTATTGCAGTTTTAATTAATAAAATTGAAATTTTAACAAGGCATCTACTCTATTAGATTTAATTAATCATTTTCACGCGTCATCTTAGTTCTAGTGTCTTATCACATCTTTAAAAAGAGACACATGTACGAATAAATAAAATATAGACAACCTTTATCTTATATATCGGGCCAGCTCAGGTCGGCCCAATTTACTAGTGTAAAGCTTGCACCGGAATTGTAAGGGCATTGACCTTGAGAGACTTCTCAAACTAGGTGTGAGCGTGTCCTTCACAGCTGGCCCTACTCAGCTTCTATATTCGGTCAATCTAGCTCTGGTACAGTCCTCGCATGACTTTAGAGCGAGGAATGAATAATCTTTAACTTGAATACAGTATATTGAATCCAATATCACTGCGTGTAGAGAAGGTTGATCCGCCTTACACTCATAATTTTCCCTACAATATTTTATAGAATAAAAAGAAAGAAAAAATACTTTTTATGTTAAAAAACTGCTGGAAAAATGTTGGTGGGGCCTGGCCCTTGTGGCCCCTAATAACCTGCTATATGGTTAAATTTAATATATTGTGTGAGGTAAATGGCGGTTACTCAAGAAAGGGAACATATTCAAAAATGTTTCAATTAATATTTAATTCTTAAATTGTATCTTAAATATCGGTCTTAGTACTAAACAATATAAGTTATCAAATTAACCAATAAATATATACACATACCTTTCAATTAGTCTACTAACCCTAGTGTGTTTATGGTTTATGATAAATTTAGATTTTTCTGATCTTTAAAAACTACAAAAAACCGTTGCATTCACTTGGCAGATATAGTTTGTTACTCACCTTCAAGGTCAATCTACGTCACTTGTCAAAGTAAGCAAAAGAGATAAATCTATAGAAATAATTGTAGTATTTTTTAACTGTCAAAATAGTCCAAAATTCCCGTGAATTGACAATATATTTACCCCCTCGTATCTTAATAAACGTTGGGGTACTACTAACATATATTTAAAAAAAGTATACATCCATTACTGTTTCCAGCCTGTGGCCTGTGTCAGTGTTTTATTCTAGCAATATATTCTTCCCCTTGCTTGTTTCCTTGGCCTATAGTAGCTTCATATCCCCTATAATATAACTTAATACTAAAAGAGGCACAACAGCCAGTCCTGAGCCATTAATTTATCATTGTGAAAGGATAAACCCATATTTCACCAATATAAAGTTTTTGGCCATCCCGAGAATAAAACCCGGGACCCTTAGTTCAAAAGACAGCCATGCTATCAACTGAACTAAGGTGTTGGATGTATATATTAATTTTTTTAGCACCATGTATTACTATACCAGTTGGGGCTATACACGCATAAAATGAAGCTAGTGTGTTAGGGAAGAGGAAGGCTGAATTTAGAGGAAGTGTGCCTAGGTTTGCGTGGAGGTATAGTGTAAAGCCATTTAGGAAAATCCACCCTCAGTACACCCGATCAAGATTCAAACTGCGATTTCCCGGTCATCGGAAGCTTAGACTAACACAAGAGTGATGCTTTAGGCCATTCGGCCAACGAAGCAGGTGATATATATTAATTAATCTAATGGGGTAAGGAAGAGCAAGATATAGTTTAGAGTAACTGTTCTTAATATTTGTGGGGATCGGGAGTGGTAGGACCTTTAGGCAGAATTCTTCTCAGTACGCCAAACAGAAATTTGAGCTCCAGCCTCTCAGTGACCGTCAAACCACACTAAATGAGCTTGACAGCTTGACCACATGCACACCTGTACCAGTGAATGGACACTATCTCTTTGACCAGACTATGAACGGATAATATGGACATGTTTCCTTGTAGAACTAAATCTTCAATATGTAAGATACGTTTGTGAAACTCTTTTTTACCGTGGACGTCATGCAAATACTTTTATATCAAAGATAGTTCCTATGTGTAAAGGAAAAACTTATGTTTTTTTCCTGTAACCATATAGATAAGAGATACATGCTTAGCAGTATCACTTTGATGACATACTATACGTATAAGGCGTTTTTGTGTGTGTGTGGTCTATCTCGTCGACTTTACTTGTGTATTTATGCTATTCCTATATACACCCGTGGTAGCTTCCTATTTACCAGTAAAGAGGCATTTCCTTTGTTTTTAAACTTTGAAACTTCTCTATCCATTTTATTATACAATCTATCAAACTTTTAATTTAATTTTTCTTTATATTTTGTTTTCATGTCTATCTTCTTTTTATTCTACGAACAATTTAAACGGATCCTTCAAAAAGTACCGCAAAAGTGTATTCATGACTTATAATTTTTTTTTTTCTATATTACCACGTCTTACTATCTGTTCAGGATGTAGGCATATATGATACATATTCTAATGTGGTAGGGATGAAGAAGGAAGAATTTTTAAGTTAGTCTACCCGTATTTGTGTGGAATGATATTGGGAAACCATTTAGTAAAAACCAACCTCAGTAGACTAGACAGGGATTCGAAACCTGATCTCTCCATCATCAGCTGGCTAGTCTAACACGATAGTGACGCCTTATACCATTCGACCTCTGAGGTGGGTCGTAATTTAACTAGTCAATTTGTTAGTAGAACGAATTTTACTTTCTTTCCTGGTTGTCGCATTCACAGCAGTAGAGAGTTGTTGAGGAATATATAATTTATGGGAAGTATACGCGCATTTATGTGAAGAATGAGTGGGAAAATATTAAGGAAATAATATTTCAGTGTATCGGGCTGGGATTTGAAGTATTACCAAATATATCACCAGAAAATCAGACAATATTAGACAGGTTCCTCTGTGTCCACGTAGCCACTGATGTTTATAATCAATATTATTCCTAGATTTGATTTCGAAATTTGTTTAGATACTCAGAAATAAATAAACTTGAAAAAGGTTAGGTATTATGCTTATATTTAAATATAATTTTTTATTATAGAAAATTCACATTTGGCGTTCTGAGTGTAAAATGTTTAATGCAGCTAGCGTTAATGAAAGCCTATTTTTGTTAAGGTTGGAGGCTACTTGAAGGAAAATGTCTTCACACCGCTGTTTGTATAATATGAATGGTAGGTATGAAGCCTCACCATTATAAAACTATCCACAATTATCTTAGAAACTTATGTTATGGGAACATGCATTTATTAAATATTTTTTCTTTTTTAAGGAAAGCAGAATTTAAATATTGGGTAATAAGTTTTTATCTTAGAACGGAGACATATATAGGGTGAAATGATGTTGTAAATAAGATAATTTAGACTTTTATTTAATTTGTTTAGATATTAATCTCTAAAAGTTAGGTACTAAGTCCAATATAAACATATTAACACTTTTAATCCTCACAATGGCATGAGTCATGTTTAAAAAAATTAAATAAACTCCAACTCTAACTCCTAGCATGGTATTTCTGGATATCTACGTGTTTCAGATATTCAGTAGGCAGGCTCCTTAAGTGTCATTTAATTATAAATAGTAGGTAACTTAATGCAAATTCAAACTTATAAAAACCATGAATAAAGTACATATTTTTAACTAGCAACCATTTTATGTAACTTCACTACGTGGATAAGTGTATTTTGATTTGCTTGAATCCTAGATTTGTCTTGGAGAAAGGTTGTGTACAAGTGTATATACAATTTTGTATACATGTATTTAATTTTTATTCAATAGGATTAATACTTTAGAGGATATTAACAGTGGTAACGTGCACTAAAATTGAGTGTCTTATCTGGTTCACCAATGATGACAGATTTGTGGTCTGGACCTCGGCCAGGTGAACTGTAGGGAGGGCTATCCTAAATGGTTTCGTAATCTCCTTCCACGAAAATGTGAGAATATTTTCTCTAGATTAAATGTTTACTATCTTTATACCATTAGAGAAAACTATTTTGTATATCCCGAACGGGTTGTCAGACGCATCGAAGGAAAACCCCTTGAGAAATGAGAGATGAAAAATGAAGAAGTAGGTATAGGACAGGGTGCATCGGCGGTCTAAGATCACTGCTGAAGGGAATGAACCTATCGTAAGAAAGAAAAAAATTACTATAGGTATCATATTAATACAGGTGCCCATTATAGGGTCGAGAAAAATTCTAATGTAATAAGCTTGTGCAACATTTTTATTTAAAATAAAAAATAATCTTAACAGCTACAAAAATTTAACAAAAATAAGTAGCTAAATTAATATTACATAATAAAATATGGTATTATTATTATTATATTCATCAGTTGGCGCTTGCCATGAGTGGACGTGATTTTACTAAGCTCCGCAAGTGACCTCATTCCATGTGCTGAGTGTTGTGTCCAGAGTGAGCTTGACTTTCCTTAGGCCTGGTAAGTTGATTTGTTCAATATGCCGGGCAGTGAGGACAATTGTGCTAAATGCTCTCGTGCATTCTTTGGCTGACAAAGATTCATTTGGTGTTCCAACCCTTGCAAAGCAAGGTTTCATCTTGACTGCCTCAAAAATAATGAGGCAGAAAATGATTTTTTTTAATGAAAAGTGGGGTATCTTCTTTCAAGTGTGACCCATGTAATAAAAAGAGTAAAGCTTCATTTGAGGACGACACCCTTATAAAATCTACTTCTGCACTCGTTGTTCAGAGTGGCCGCAGAAGCCTCTTCGGGTAAAGAAGTCTTTTGAGGAGTTACTCAAAGATCTATCAGCTGATTGGGAAGCAGTTACTATACAGCTGTTAAATTCCCTGATTAGCATGGTCTACGATCAGTCTACTCAGGTAAAAGATCTTAGCAACGATAACGCTGTGCTTAAGTCCCAAAGTTTGGAGCTTTTATCTTTCAGGACCCCGGTTTGATTGGTTTCAATCCAAACGCAATGTTCCTTATCTTCACAATCTTCTATTCCAAATGAATCTTCCCCATCTACATCTCAACTATCTAATTCGTTGAATTAACCCAAATTAACATTTAGCCAAGCTTTAAATTCTAGTAAAAAAAGCTATGCTGTCAACTCTAAGTTTGTTGTGCAATCACCAGCTGGGTCACAGTCTGCGTCAGCAAGCGCTGATGATGGTTTTACGGTTGTGTCGCGTTGTAAAAACAATTCAGTGAATTCCAACGTGCGCGAGGATCCGCCGGTTCAGCGCTAGCGTGCCAGAAATTTTCTGACTGGTAATAAGACTGCCACAGACCTACAAAAAGTAAACAAAGTTTTCAAAAAAACACCTCTATTCGTTACTCGTTTTTATCATGAAGTATCTTCTCTGGCCATTCAATCTTATCTGACTAAAGAACTCAATCTTGATTACCTTGTCTGTTCAAAATCGAAAACTAATTTTATCTTATATTCCTCCTTCCATATTTTTGTCAAAGAAAATTATTTTCACATCATAAACAGTAATATTTGGCCGTCATTGCACCTTACTATGTGAAGTTGCTGCCTGAGCAGATTATCTGTGAGGTGTCCCCCTGTGTGTCTGCTCCTGTAAAAGCTGCTGTTGCATCTGACCTTGGCTCTCAAGAGGATTCATTAGGAACCCCAATCGTGACCATCGATGGAGGTCTACAGGTTACCTCCCAACCCATCTTCCAGTGAATAATAGTGATATTCTATTATATTATCAATATGTTTGTTGTCTACGGACAAAATCAAGGGAATTATATACAAATATTTGTTTGAATGAATTTTATATGATTTGTTTGGTTGAAACTTGGCTCCCTAGTGAGTTTGTTATTGAAAATTACTTTCCCCCTAACTGTTATGTTTATAGAGCCAATAGATTATATGAAGAAGCTACGATCTTAACGGGTGGTGGTGTTCTCATTTCTGTCATTGATTCTATTTCTGGTGTGGCCAGGAGAACTGACACAGAGAATAATATGGAATGGGTCTGGATTGAGATCCCAACATTTGATCGCCAAAAACTGTTAATTGGGAACATATATCTTGCACCCCAAATAACAATCGAAATATTTAATAATTACTTTAAATTTCTTGAAGGTGCTTTGGCTATCGAATAATACTACTAGGTGATTTTAACTGCCCCAAAATTGATTGGAAATATCATCATGCTCAGAGCATTTCGCATTTCTACATTACATTAGAAGTTACTCAACTTCTTGATTCGACTAACATATTAAGATTAGAACAAATTAATGAAGCTGTTAATGACAATAACCTCCTTGACCTTGTTTTTGCTCATTTTCACTACCCCTTATTAACTCAAAGCTCTCAATCACTAGTGAATATTGATTTAGCTCGTCCGCCCTTATTAATTTCACTTGGTGTACCTATTGCTACTAAAATTAATAACACCCCTACTACATATACTGACTATGCACGAGGTATTTACCTTAATCTTTACAATGACCTGGCCCCTGCTAATTGGTCTTGTTTTTATTCTACTACAAATGTTAATTAGGCTGTAGATAATTTTACCAGTTTATTCCAAAGGAAAATCAAAATGCATATTCCTCAAATTATCAGTCTTAATTCATCCAAATATACAAATTGGTTTTCTTCTACTCTTAAATACTATATTAGGGGAAAAACAATTTTTTCAAAACGTTTAAACTAATACATAACAGTGTATTCTATTCAAATTTTTATCACTTTCATAAATTAGATAAAACCACTTTGATTATAGACAGAGCCAATTGGATGAACTCTATAGAAAATAGTATTAAATGCAAACCCAAAGAAATTTGGAAATTTGTTAAAAATAATCGTGTGAATAAAGTTTCCCTGTCTAACTTAGAAATTAATGGCAATAATATTGTGGATCCTTTATTAATTGCTAATAAGTTTGGGACCTAATTTCATTCCGTTTATAATTCAACCTTTCCTTTCTTACCATGCCCCGTTATTGAAACTGGCACGCCCTTGTATCCTTGCCACATTACACCCTTGGATGTTGCTAATGTTATAAAAAAAATTGAGTTCTTCTAGATATGCCGGGACAGATGGAATTCCAGGTTTTATTGTTAAAGGTTCTGCAAGCATTTTCAGCCCTTTGTTAACCTATATTTTTAACATTAGTATGTCAAATGAAAATTTTCCTCTTACATGGAAACAATCTGTTGTCATACCTATTTATTAAAAGGGCTAAAATCAAATGTTGGTAATTATAGACCAATATCTCCCTTAATCACTTTCTCCTAAGTGTCTTAGAAAATCATTCATGATCATACCACCCTTAAATAAACTTTCTGATAATCAACATGACTTTATAAAAAATAAATCTACTGTCACTAATTTAGTAGAAATTTTGGGAATGTTGCCCCTCAAGTCTCTGCCCAAGGTCAGGTTTATGTTACTTATTTTAATCAAAGTAAGGCATTTGACTTATGTCAGCATAAGCTCTAAGCTTCGTAATTTTGGACTTTCTCACTCTTATGTAAATTGGTTCAGCAGTTATTTGCATTAAAGATCATTCACTATTAAAATTGAGTCACACACTTAAAATACATTTTTAGCCCCCTGTGGCATACCACAGGGTTCTAATTTGGGTCCTCTTTTCTTTAATAGTTTTATTAATGAGATTGGTAAATATTTGAACTCATCTAGTTATGTAATCTTTCCTGATGATGTAAATTTTTTAGAAATTATCAAATCAATCGCAGATTGTATAGGTTTACAAAATGATAGAAATGGTATTCTACAATGGCCTTTGAAAAATTTATTAGGAACACTAATCCTTTCTTTTTTACTTATAAATTTGTCAATGAAAACATAGTTCACACCTTTTATATTAACGATCTTGGTGTTCTCTTGGATAATAAACTTTATTTAAACTATCATGTTGACCATGTAATTTCCCATTCATTGAAATTACTTGGACTTATTAAATGTATTACTTCATCACTTAAGAAAGTTGACAGGTTTTTTTTATGTCTGTACTACGCCTGGTTAAATCTAAGTTAGAATATGCTACTGTTGCTTGGAATTCCATTACCTTAACTGACTCTCTTAGGTTGGAAAAAGTTCAAAGAAAATTTGTCACTGTGTGCTATGATAAATACTTTAGTAACCGAATTTATTATGATTATGACCGAATTCGAAACCTCTTATGGCTACAAACTCTCTTCTTAAGTAAACTTTATTGTGATGCCCTTTTTGTTTTAAATATTTTCAATAGCAAAATTATTGTAAATTTACCCTTGATCATGTGAGCGTTCATATCCCTTCTCGGGCGTCTCGTAATCCTAAGTTATTTTTTCTCAATAGCTTTTATAAGGTGAGCCCTATAGGTCATTGTATCCTTGGTGCCAATTCTAAATTGGTCGAATTAACCTTTTATCATAAAAGGAAAGCTAAACTTGGAGAGTAATTTAAGGAAATCCCTTATCAATAATTTTTCATGTAGAGGTTCTACCTATCATGTTTAAATTTACAATATTCTGATTTATTTTTGCATATTTTTACTGCTTGTAACCATTCTTTAGTCATTTGTTACTATCGCTATTTTTTATTCTTATCATTATTAATTACAAAATTTTTTCAGAACTATTTAACAATATATAAAATTATTTAGCTATTATTGCTTATCTTATTTTCTCGTGTACATATTTATATTTGTAAGGTAATGGTGTACTTTTCAGTGCTGGTCTGTTAGAGGTCTTACAACTGTTGGTCAGAACTATAATAAAGGAAATGGAAATTGAATTGAAATTATTATTATTATTATTATTATTATTATTATTATTATTATTATTATTAAATTTATTACGTCAACATTTAAAAAAGTTGACTGTTTTATATGTCTGGTTAGATCTAAGCTGGAATATGCTACTGTTGCTTGGAATTCCATTACCTTAACTGACTCTCTTAGGTTCGAAAACGTTCAAAGAAAATTTGTCGCTATGTGCTATGATAAATACTTTAGTAACCAGATTTATTATGATTATGACAGAATTCAAAACCTCTTAGGGCTCCAAACTCTCTTCTTAAGTAAACTTTATTGTGATGCCCTTTTTGTTTTAAATATTTTCAATAGCAAAATTTATTGCAAATTTGCCCATGATAATGTGAGCGTTCATATCCCTTCTCGGGCTTCTCGTAATCCAAAATTATTTTTTCTCTATAGCTCTTATAAAGTGATCCCTATAGGTCGTTGTATCCAATTCTAGATTTGTCTAATTCGACTTTTATAATAAATAAAAGCTAAACTCAAGGAGTTATTAAAGGAACTCCCGTATCAATAATTTATCACTAAGATGTTCTGCCTATAATATCTAAATTTTAAAATACTCTGATTTTTTATTTTTTTTTTGCATATTATTACTGCTTTTAACCACTCTTTAGTTTTTTGTTATTATTTCTATTTTTTTATAATTATCATTATTAATTACTTTTTTTTGGTAACTATTAATCATTATATAGCATTATTTAGCCATTGTGTTTATCTTATTTTCTCGTGTAAATATATGTATTTTTATGATACTTGTGTTCTTTAAATGCTGGCCTGTTATAGGTCCTACGACTGTTGGCCAGCACTATAATAAAGGAAATTGAATTTTAAATTATTATTAGTTCAATGTCATGACCCAAATAAAAGTAGATTCAAGGGATCTTCAGAATGTTTTTATAAAACGGAAAAGTTTTGCTCTACAGCAATTATATTTCTTTATACCTAGAGGCTTGAAGAGATAATCTTGAGTTTACCAAACTTTTGAATATAAAAGACTAATTAAATCACTATCCGTAAAATTGGTTCACCACTCTTTTCTTCGTTCATATTTTATATTCAAATCAGTGTTTTAATTTGTTTAGTTATATCTTTATTTTTAATGAATTATTTCTTTCTGAACACGAATTTTATTCTTGATATCTTAATAATTATAAAACAATAGTTAGACAAATTGTGAAATTACCATTTTTAATCTCAGGTAGACGTTTCGTTTTATAACTATATTCTAAAACTTGCAAGTGTGTAAAAACAAAAGTTTACGATGGTAAACTGTAAACACTTTAAAATATATAGAAATTAGATAGCACTCCTAACATACGGAAAATAAAATCAAAGGCTGTTTTACTGACTTATACGTTGTCGCTATCTTACAGGTAGAGAAGGTATTGTGATGTTCAAAAAATTGAACTCGAGATTTTGATGAATGTTGATGAAAAAGTTGCTTTACCAATGCCTTTTTCTCTCTGTCCATCTGCCGGTCAGTCTGTACCTCTGGCTAGAGCCGATTGGGCTAAAACTTGGTATCTAGAGTTTTCATAGAGTTTCCCCGAGGGGTTTTTGGAATGAGATATCTAACCCACTTTAACGATTTTGATTAAATTTTATATCTGGATTTTGTTTATCACAATTAACAGGATGACAAATCTCATGTTCTCATGGAAATGGCTTTGAGGATAATTTTACGTGAGGTAAATTTTCCAATTTTAATCATTTGTCATCAACTATTTGAGGTATTAAATAGCTCATCATTGAAAAGTGGTATTACTATTAAATATAAAAATCTTTTATTTGAAATAAGTTTTTATAACATTTATAGTTGTTTCTGAGTTATAAGCATATATATATATATATACATATATATGTATATGTATATGTATATACATATATATATATATGTATATGTATATACATATATATATGTATATGTATATACATATATATATGTATATACATATATATATGTATATACATATATATATGTATATGTATATATACACTTTTTAATTCAGGACTTAGAAAATAAATTTGATTTTTAAGTTCTTTGGTGGATAAAGTTAATTCTATTTTCTCAGTTTTTAATTAAATGCATCCGTTTTCATCTCGTGAAGTGGATAGAGGACACCATTAACATATTTTTTAGTATTCACTTATTTCTGCAATACCAATGTATCTACTTATTTATAGTTTTAAGTTCGATTTTATTTACTGGACATAGTTTTATATAAAATGGGCTGGGAGTGGATTCAATTGCACGGTCATTTAGTTTGTAGATTATTGAGACGTTAGATATCACATCTCTAAGACGGTTTAATGGATTTGGTTAAAACTTGATAATTAGATTTTAATGGTATTATATTTAGGTTTTTATGATTTCAACCATATCCCTCAAATTAAGGGTAGCTTACTGATATTATGTGCTCTGTCTTACGACAGGTCCATTCCTTTAGTCAGTGACCTTAGACAGCCAACGGACTCTGTACTTTCCCTCCTTCTTAAGCTCCAAGAATCTTCTTCTTTCCTCACTGGTGAATTTACCACTGGTTAACAGGCACCGTGCACCGTGGTCCGTTTACCTGGATTCAAGTTTAAAGGTCCCAGATTAAATTCTCAACTGGTATCTTGGGTATTTTTCCCTTAAGGGGAATGATTCCAGTGGTCACCATGATTCGGGACGGCATATGAATTAGGGATATGTTTAAATTTCGAATGTTTTGAAAATGGATCCAATTATTTTATTTAAAATTGATATCCAATTGATGTCTAACGTACTTAATAGTACTGTATACTTAGTTTTTGGGTAAAAACTTGTTAAAGGGTAGCGTACAAATAATTGAAACAAAATACATCAAATATGAATACAGTTATTGTATGTGCGTTGCGTCTTTTAGCTCATATGGACTATACGTATATTAAAGCTTATTGGGTAGAGATTAGGAATGTATATTTTAAAGAGGTATGTTTCCAAATTTGGGTGCGTGATAAAAGAGTGGGAAATCAATTCAGAAGAAAATAAATTGTACGGTGCATCGCACAGACTTTATCCCGTTTTTATCTTAAGATATCCATTTATTAAAAACTCGTAAGATTTGTGTTGTGAAATATTAGGTATATACATTGTTGTCGAAAGACAAAGCCAAAGATCATAAATAAAATAATATTTTATGTTACCAACTTACGCTATGGTATTAGGAACAAGGAACACTGTTACAAAAAAATTGAGAAAAGAGAAATATCTTTCTCCACGAAAGAGAAAAATAATCAAGTTCATTTTCAAAGACCTGGATTAAAAAGTATATGTATATTTGCTTATAATTCATATATATGCTTATAATTCATAAATCATTGGTTTAAAAAATATATTTCAAATGAAAGATTTTAATCTTTACTAGTACTACAACTTTACAATGATGAGTTATTTCGTATCTCAAATAGTTGCAAATCAATGATGAAAATTAGAAAATTTCCCCCATGTAAAGTATCCTAAAAGTCATTTACATGTGAAAATGATAAATACCATCTTGTTTGTAATAATAAAAAGCCATGTATAGATATACAATTTAGTCATAATCGTTAGAGCGAGTTTCCAGAAAATTGAGTTTTTGCCCTTAAGTAAACTACCCTTAAAATTAGGGCTATATATATAATTCCAAAAACCCTTCAGGGGAACAAAAGTTCAGATATCAAGGATTAGCCCAATCGGTAAAATTGTTTCGACTATAGCACAAAATACAGACAGACGAACGGACAGAAAGGCAGACGGCATGTTAAAAACTTTTTTTTTTAATTCAGGGGATCGTGAAACTTCGAACTCTATCAAATTCTCGAATTCGATTTTTTTGACGAGCACAATACTTTCTCTACGGGGTGCCAAGAGAAATGAAAAATAACCTTTGTACAGTGACATGGTATTATAACCCCAACCTCTCTATTTCTGGCAAAAGAATCAAGAGGACACCTTATAATCCACGTGCCTACCAATGTAAGTCAAGGCAAATATTTTTGAAATATTCAAATTTGTAAAATAAATTTAATGAATTGGTGAATTATCAAATGTCACCAAAGGAATACGTGAGCTCTTGATTAGAGGTCATCAAATAACAATTTTATTATTAATACGGTTGTGATTGGAACTTTAAGAGCAGCTGTACATGATAACTTCTAAGAGAATTGCTAACCTTACGGAGGAAATATTGTCTTCTCTCTTCCTTGTCTTCACTCAGCGACAGTCTCTGAGGGAGCTGCAGGTCTTATGGAGGGAATTTTGTTGAGTACCCGTCAGTTGGCCTACTGTCGCGTCTCCATTTTGTCTTCTCTCGTCTTCAGCTACACTCAGCGATAGCCTATGAGGGAACTGCAGGTTTTATGGAGGTAAAATAGTCTTCTCTCTTCCTCAACAACACTCAATGACAATCTCTGAGGGAACTACGGCTCTTATGGATGAAATGTTGTCATCTCTCTTACTTGGCTACACTCAGCGACAGACTATGAGGGAACTGCATGTCTTATGGAGGAAATATTGTCTTCACACTCCTTTGGCCTCATTTGGCCAAACCTTCTATTCTAAAAACAAGGATACGAATTTGCCCCAGTGTTCTACGTTTTAACACCACCATAGCTAATCACATACGCACAATATTAAGGCAAGAATGAGAAAGGTTTTGTTTTATAATAAGCGCATCCACATTTATGTGAAGGTAGGGTGGTAACCCATTCAGACAAAAGAACCAACAATGAAGATTAGAACGAACTGATAGTTGTGAGTCACCAGCAAACTAGACTAAACGAAATTCCCACTCAGTTAAAATGCCCATTGATGCACGTTTCAACCAGTATATACCAACATAATGGTTTGTTTATAGTGCTGGATATTTATATATGCTTCTAAATTTTAAATTAAGTAGATACACTTTACCTAGACTGTATTTACTCCTAGAGGTAGCAGTCTTACCGTGACAAATTGCACTATTGCCTCATATTACTAATTACACCATAGTGGAACCAGGAGAGGTAAGCTCAGGGTAAAGAAAGGGTGTATTTATTAAACTACATTCCCCGTGTGGGAGAAATGTAAAGGTCGAAAAGCTGCGTCGTTATATTAAATATGACAAATAGAGAGCGCCTAATGTAGATTCAATTTATTTAGATGAAGGGTCAACATCCTATTCTGGCAGCCGGAGTAGTTGTGACTTAACTTATGTTGTGAGAGTATATACCAGCATTATAAAGTTAGTCGAACATGCGCATTAGGAACTACCCGAGAGGAACTCTCTGAATACACAATGAACTCTCCCAGTGTCAAGGTTGAAGAGGTCTTCCAGAGTAAACAAGTCTATTTTTATTCATGAGTTGTTTTTAGTGCTTCATGTCTTACTACTCGTCCAGAATATTCCTAGATTTACTCAAATGGAGAAGGGATGAGTAATTTACTAAATAGAAAATATACCTGCTTTTTTATGAAGGGAAGGGAAAATAATATATGAGTGTACCATATCAACATACACACACACACACACACACACACACACACACATGACTGATTTTCGAACCCTGACCTTCTTCTCACTATGAAATGTAACCAGACGAGGTTAATTTCTTAGCATGCACGCTCACCGGATTGGTAATTCACAACTTTAATTTAGTTAGAATGCAAGCTGAAATATTTTTTTAAATAAAATTGATAAGAAACATCATGATAACGTAGTTCTATTTAATAAATTACTAAGCATACAACCCAAATGGGTAGTAATATGTGGTTGTAGAAAAATAATTTTAAACAAGTTTTATTATGCACTTTTTTTAAAAATAATAATATATTCACTATTAATTTTTTAATGTGATTCAAGATATTTAATTTATTATTACTATCATTAACATTATTATTAATACTAGCCAGTGGTGCAGGAACGGG
>CABFVZ010000913.1:59195-88893 GCA_902151445.1 Timema monikensis
CGTATTTATCTTCAAATCTCAGGAGTCAACCAATCTCCCACTATACAAATAACAAGCAGTTCAGATCGTATTTATCTTCAAATCTCAGGAGTCAACCAATCTCAGGTCGTATGAAGGACTGACAAACTTGCGACTATACATTGATTAAGGTTTTTTTTAGAAAAGTATAAGAGCCTAAAACTCCCTCTAACCCCCGGGTCAAGTTGTAAAATTCCAAACTGACATACATGTCTATAGTTAGAACGACAACTTGCGAGAAAGATTTTCAATAAATAAAAGTATCTTAAAATTAGATTGTTAATTTGATCACAAACATATTATTATTGTCACAAGCACCCATTATATTACGGTAATTGGATAATTTATAAATGCTTAAGTTTTCTAAATTTACTATAACGAATAATATCTGATCGTAATTGCCACCGGTGAGTAGCTAGGTTTTGATATTCAAGGTCACTCTTTGAGTAAAGGATTGAAATATAAATGTACTCTTGTAGTTGTTCAAAGCACCTTCCTTTTTATCAAAAATAAAAATTTAAAATTGCCTTTTATTTTCAAAAAGTCAAAAGTTTTTAGATATTTTAAACAAATAATTAGACAGTTGGCCTAAGCCTTCTTTGGCAGGAGGATAAAGAAGAGGCTTAGAGTGAGAAGGGGTATAAGGGTGGAAGCCTTCAGCTCCCCTTTAAAGAGGTCTAGAGATGCTACTGGATTCAGCTAAATAGAACAGTTGACATAAGAGTAATCCTCCACGTGCTAAACGAGGCATCACCAGACGCGCATTAGCTTATAAGATCTCCACCCCTCCCCCTCTCCTTAGCGAGTCCCCCAAACTACTAATAGCTCTGTTGTAGTAATTTCTTTAAACTTAGTCGCACGGTTAGGGTACCGGACAGCGCTGGATATGGCCAAGACAATTTTCCCTGACATGTATATGATATTCCCGACCGGAGCTGTGGTATCTGACAGCAGAAGGTTCTTTATTGCAAACATTGACTAAAAGTGACTGGTTTCAACCTATATATAAATAATCATTATTTTCTTACTAATATTATATTAGCAATAAAGTGTTATCAAACGAGCTTAATAAAAATATGTATCTTTGGATTACTGTATAGTTGGTGTTTTCGTAACTTATTAAAGTACAAAATAATATATTAATAAAATTATTATATCTTTTGTTTCTTGGTTGGGGAAACAAAAGCTATTTATTATAATACATGAAGTAATAAATTATACATTATTTTATTCACACCCGTATTTTGCCATAACTCTGGCACTAAAATACATTATTTTTATAACTCAAAGAAAGAGAGCCATGCAAAATAATGATTTCAAATAAAACATTCTGTTTTGTAAACAGCACATGAACGCAACCTAGAAGATTATTTTTATGACGTAATCAACATCCCTTGTTTTGGCTGGGTCACCATCTTGATTTTATAAGAGCGTGTGTTATTTTAGAAGGTCTCGTTTGGAAATAAATTTTTTAAATGAATCACAGAGGCCGCTTCCACATAAAAGAAACTTTCAAACGCTTTTTCTTTTCATAATTTTGTGTCTAAGTTTTATAAAAAGTTTAATAATCAAGTAAAACAAATTGTTTATTTGTGTGAATGTTTTGACCACCATAAGTAACAACAAATCAACATATTATGGTCTTGCAGATCAATTGGTTTGTCGAATGGATGTGTGGTAGCTTTTCCTAGCTGTCAGATAACACCTCTCCTACTGTACTTGCCCTATAACCAAGTCTACTGAGGATAATTTCTCCCATGCTAGCTCAGTATTATGCAAGGAGGAACAACAACAAAAGTTGGTACCCGTATGTTGAGCTAACCTTATTTAATATAGTTTGTTGGGGCGTAACCATACCAAGAACGGTTCAAACTACTCGTCTTGGATCAAATAATTTCCTATTTAGACAGGTTGTGGGAATATCGGTGGTTAAAATATAAATAAAGTGAACTTTTGCCTATTTGGGTGCTTTCAATCAATCTTAAATTTATCTAAGACGTTCTTTAAATGGCAATAATATATAGTTGTTTATATTTAATCAGTGGATTACGTTTAACTTTGTTATTCTTATTCCATGCTCTTCTACTACAATATTTTACTACTCCTTATCCGGGATACCCGCTTATTCACATTCATGGTTTAAATAAGAGGATATAATTAATAACCAAGTGTAGCCACATTTTCAGAGAGAAAGAAAGACAAAATTGTTGAAATAATCTGTTAAGGACTCAAACCCAGATCTCCCAGGCAAGACGAGGCTGATGCCATTGACCACGTACCCATCAGTATGGACTGTTGGCCATGATCTTTTAGCTTTCTCGAATTTCTTTGCTGGTTCTTTCCACCGCTATTTTTATATTCCTCTCACGTCGGTCCTCCTCGTTATCTACACTCGACTGATAGCCAGGGTCATAAATAAACGCAATCTATTATACGAGACAGTTTACAAAGTCGAACATCCTTCAAAGAACCTTCTCGTGTATAGTAAGAGCACTGTAAGGACAGAATCTGACAGTTACAATGTTAGTAATGTCTACCACAAAAACGTTATATGTGTATTTTTGAAACAGATAACACACGTGGAATTGTGGTTTTATGGTTAGTTAAGACTTTAGAACATATACAAACCACAATTTTTTCTATCTATATTATCTTGATTATTTTATTGGGAGTGATAATACCTTTCCAAAGAGAAATATTCAAAACATATGGGCTGACATGTGATTTGCGAAGATTGAATTTAAGTGGCTTCTGGGGTTCTTAATTGCTATAAGCTAACCAAAATGATACGCACTTTGGTGGTCGAATGGACTTAGACTGGCATGCCAAACTTTTTTCTAATTAATTTTAGGTATTTAACGTGTACCTTCTGAACAGGCTAGCTAACTATAACATTACCAGACTTACAAACTAACTCAAATATAGAACAGACACAACATCAGCGCCATTCTGTTAATTCATCACTGTTAAAGGAGAGATCCACAGTTCACCAATGATTGATTATTGTGTCAAACTCATTTGATCATAATGACCAGATTTTAAAATTGAAAACACCGACGGGGCAGTATCTTAGAAAATTCAATATATTCACCAAGTTAATAAACATCAATTTTAAAGTTAATTATTACTATAAGAAGAAGATTACATATAATTTAAGACCAACTCTATTCCCCCCACCCCCCGATAGTTGAAACTCTTTTATTTATTAAGGCTGTGAATGTTAGCCTTTAAATCTTGTGTTGAATTCATTTTCATAATTAATGACAGATATGTGTCCGTAAACCTTGATGTATCGTGTGTTTTGTTCGTCTTCATGAAATAAATCATCATTTAAAAACAAAAGGTAATGTCAAAACTTGATCACTCTATGTTCATAAAATTTAAATACTTTTGCTAATAGGGTAAAAATGCATTATACCAACCTATATACCATATTTCCACAACTAATGCCTTGTTTTCAAATGTAATAATCTCACATGTCTTATTTATACGCCATTTATAGTAAAATGGATCGGGCCACACTGTAAGTTTGTTCAACAAATGGTCCACAGGCCACACAAACTAATGGATCGGGCCACATACGGTCCGAGAGCTGTATGTTTGGCATACCTTGTCTAAAACGTCAGACTCGGAATATACTGGATTTATATTTTCCTAAATAGTTTTCCATTCTCCCCCCACGCATATGCTAGTAAACTTTATCTAATCTAAACCTTCCTTATCCCTAGCACATTATCGTAGTTAGTACATCTGAATATAACAGACGTGGTAAAAAGCAAACTCCCCTTTATTTTTAATCAACTAAATCTACACGGAAAATCCAAATGAAAACTTACTACTCGACGGTTATTTTGTTAAAAGCTACCTCAATCAAAATGTATATTTTACTTACCAAAATTAACAGTGAGAATAGAAGAAAACTGCTCACAATTCACAACGAAAATGAACACGTGCTGTAGTACGAAGCGTGCAGAAACTGAACCAACGAATCCGAATGGTGTCGGAATGACACGAAAGCGTGTTTCTCCCATGGTTCATTCCGTCTACTTCTGCACATACAGGTGTGGAGCAGCAAAAGAACAGTATTCTTCTCTAGAGACCTCAGGACTGCTGCAATATAAATTCCACAAGCCGCTTTCATGCGGAGCGCTGCACCGTAGTGGACGTTGCGCAATTTGATATAAGACGCATACAACGGACATTTCTTCTCTGTTATTAACTAAGAGGTATATATATATTTTTTAATGTTATCTTACTCATCAATAAAATGTAGTGCAGTGAAACCAAACTGTAATGAGCGTCTTAAGGGGGCGTGAGGTTCCCTGAAAGGGGACACCAAAAATATGATTTAGTTATAGTACAATAACTGGTTCTTGAACGATTAGTTCAAAACAAATAAGAAATATTGTGTGAACGTCACGCAGTTTCTGAAAGATTCGTCCATCGTTACTGAGGAAAGAAAACCGTGACTGAGCCCTTTATGATCGAGTCGTAAGGTTTTGGTCCTCCACTGAATTAACTTTCCAGATCTATTTATTGCACATTTTATATTTTTTATGATAATTTATTAATGGTAGACTTTTAGTTACGTTGAATAGAAATCCATTTAAACATTTTAGGTGCCTCATATAACTGTTGTAGCCAATTAAAAAAATTGACGTACATCAATCAAACCTTGGTGTGCACTGAGGAAACCCCAAGGACACTCCGGTTTATATTGTATCGTCTTCTTCCTAACCTAGAACTGCCCAAAGCTATAATACTCGTAAAATTAACGATTTCGGGTTGTTTGAAACAAGTTAATTTTATATTGTAGGCCTATTAATAAAATACTCACTACATCCATACTGTTCTTAATTTTTGGAAAAGGAAGTTGTAATGTGTCCATGACAAAGTGTAAAGGGAATGAAGGCTGAATTGATTAAAAGTTGGGGAACTTATACTGTTGTGTACATTATGTTGGTAAGCCAGAAGGGTGTTAATTCACAAAGAACACAACAATGAAGAGATGGTGGAATATTAATTAATCCAGATAGAACTTGATGGCAGACTGGATGAACGATTTAAAATGCAATGCTTTTTGTGGGAGTAACCTTGATCTATTTGTTATTTTCCAAGAAATTAAAACCATTTAGGAGTATACGAGCAAATATGGAACTATTCTTGAACTATTCTTGGAACTATTTTTGTTGTTGTCGGAAAACCATTTCTATTTAACTAAATAGTTTTTTGTTCTAAAATTAATAAACATCGTTAAAGAGCTTCTCTAATACATCCATTGATATATAAAACACAATCATCTTTATTGATGTTTAAATTATTTACTAGAAAAATCTCAGTAAATACGTAAAAGTGGATTTTTAACCATGGGTTTTAATTAGGAAGGTCAAAACTTGTTTACTGGGAGGGTGTACAAGATCTCTACAAAATGAAAATTAGAAAAGTAATTTTTATTTTGCAGTAAGACCCATAAAAATGTTCCCATACTCATAACTATTATTATTATTAGCACCGCGTCTTACTACCCATTCGGGTTATACGCAATTACGCTAATGTGTAATGCTAGGGTGATTGTGAGATGAAATGAAGGACCTACAGTTTAACGTGGAATCCGAACCATGGTGGAGGCCTGGCATTCCCCACATTCACAAGATGTCTTGTCAGAGGTGAAGGAAAGGTTTGGTAATCAGATAAATCTGTGCCGGGACCGAGGATTGAACCCCGGCCGCCTGCACAGAAGTCTGACATACTCATAACTAAACGATTCTTTACATTTGACGAGATAGTTAACAAATGTACTCATCTGATCTCTTTAGTCACACATTACATATAATCGGTTTTCGCTCCCAAATAACAAATTATAAATAAATTTATCCTGTGGTTGTTTGTAATCATTATAGGTGTTTGGGAATGAATGGTTACTCTGGGGGCTCAGAATTAAATTTTAGATTGTTTAGAGAGCTTAGAGCTTCTTCAGGATACACCATTAACAGCCTTTACTAAAATTACTAAAGTATCATTTAAAAAAAAATATTTATAACTTTGGAAAATGCCTGTTCATGTACTGAAGTATGGATTACCTCGTTTATACATCTATATCACTGACAAGTTTTATACGGGTAGCCGTAGTAGGATGCTGATCACACACACACACAAAGCGGGGAGAAGGGTGTTGGAGGACTGGGTTATCGTGCAGTGCTAAACAGTGTCTGTCAAAAGCTAGGTTAAGTACATCCCTTTATTTGTGGATATAAATACAAGGGGATCCTTTCAAGATTTTAAATGTTGAATGGACGTTTTATAGTGTCATAACTAGCACAAATTTTAAGTTGGTACGCTTACAACTTCATAAACGTTGAACTTTTGCTTTAAGGCCCTGCCTACCCTCTCTGGCGGCGTGTTGAGCTTTCAGCTTTCAAAATAGATGGCGTTGCTAAAGTTATACAAACTGGTGGAATCCAGCCCTCAGGTTGGCAGAATTACTAGTTTGTTTAAAAAATTGGGAGACTGGCGACCGCGACCGGTAATCAGTAAAGGCAGCAAGCAAACTTTTTCCAAGAACTGAGAGAGATAAGAAGTTTAGTGCCGGACCGTAAGGTGTGTAGGCGACCAAGTTTGACTAAACGTGGGGATACATAACGTCAAGATACAATCAAATCACACTCTCGAGCAGAAAAATTAGCTTATTCATTCCAGTCAGCTAGACGTCCATTAACCTGTAGTACCACTTTTGAATTTAGAACCTTTTTGATGCCAAAGTTTAGTACTAGTTTTGTACCGTTTTGTACCCGTACCCATTTTGAGTAATTAGCATATCAAAGTGTCACGTGACTCCAGGTTAATGCTGTTGTACCACTATTGAAATTTTTTCAAATAAATATCTGGTGAGGGTAGTGATAAATAATAATGTACACTTATTTATCAGAGAAAAATTTATTTAAGGTAAAATTAGAGATAACTTATTTTTGAAGGTTTTGTCACTAACTATAATAAATAACCTATACGATTGAGTATGTAGCTTACGATTTTGTCGTACCATTTATTTGAGTTTATTAGTAAGCAGGTAAAATAAAAAATAACTAAAATTTAATGTGCTAAATTTGGCCACTGTGCTTTGGCTAATTTTTAAAATTTAAAGGCTAAGGAGGCAATAACATATTTTAAAAGCAGTTTCATTTCGAAGACTATAACAATTTTGACTATAAATATATCTGTTATTTTTATTACTGATATTACCACGTCATACTACCTGTTCATGTTATACGCATATATGATAATCTAATTGGGTGGTAATGAGGAAAGAAGCATTTGAGAGGTTATCTACCAGCATTTTTATTTTGGAAGATGGGGAAACAATTTAGGAAAAACTACCCTCAATAGACTCGACCAGGATTTGCACCCCAAGTGCTCCGCTATCAGCAGGCCAATTTAACACTAGTGACACCTTAGACCACTCAGCCACTGAAGTGGGTATCTGTTATTTAATACGGTGTTTACAGTTTTCAAACATCTATAGGATTTACACAATTTTCCAGAAATAAATGTTTTTGGGAATAATTTTTTATCCTATTGGTAGAGTTTAACTTGAGTAATATCTCCATGGTGTCAGCCTGCAAGCAGGCTATACCAATCGAGAGGCTGCCGTATGTTGGCAAAGATAGGGCCAACATTTTCAAGCTGAGGGTGCCATGTGGTTAGCACAACGAGCCCTCCAGACTTCTATCTCAGTTTTCTAGACTGAAGCGCTACTTATTCATTCAATTATCTCCTCATTTGTCCTCACGAGGTTGATTTTGGTTCCGTTTCAGACCCACTGCTTCACAGACAGAATTAGGGGCACTGGGGATCGAACTTGGGACTTCAGGATCTGAAGCCAGTAAATCTGACCACTATACAACAGAGGCGGTCGGGTATCAAATACTTACTTACTTACTTACTTTATGGCATAGGGAACACAAAAGTTCATTAATTTTAATGGTTTTAAATATATATTTACTTATCATCGGCTTCATGTCGTGGTCAATATTGCTAAAGTGCTATGACTGAGCACTGAGTGCGTAAATTAATCAGCTCAATAACTTGACTAGTTCGATTCCCTGTTAGGTTGAAATTACTTAGTACTAGCGTGATACGAACTCGGCCAAGGCACAAGAGATTTTGAACATACAATAAGTGCGTTACAGAGTGTTAGTAACATTTACTTTCAGCTAAGAGCTTTTTTTTAAAAAAAAAGTACTTGAAATATCAGAATAATCGCTGCATTGTTATATAGAAGTATTTATTTGTATCTTAATTTTGATATTATTTCTACAGTAAATAAAATAGTATCGCTGCTCATCCATTGTACTTAAATTAGTAGATACAGATAGCCTAAGCGCCAGTAATATGCATACCATTAAAAAAAACTTACCCTTTACTACAAGAAGTTAAATAATCAATTATATCTTTGATTTTCTTTGTGCGCCCTTTCTTCATAAACTTGTTATTCACAAGAATATAAAATAATATTTTGTAAATACTTCTCCACCTCAAAATTTATACAATCCCTTGGATTTTGTTCGAAAGCAACAAAGGTCACATATTGTTAATTATATAAAAAGTAATCACCGTGGGTACTTATTGTTCGGGATTCGATACATTTCTTCCGAAACGAGCGCACAAACTGCGAGAATGCAACAGGTTCAAATTAAAAGTAATCACATTTAACACGCTAATAAAATAAAATTAACATTTTCACATCTTGACTACCAAAAACTTCGTTCATTAACTTTTTGAAAAATAACTTATTCCAAAGTCCAATGAGAGTCAAATCCTAGACCGTAAAATAAAAACTAGTATATAAAATTATACTGAGAACGTCTCCAAATTACATTTAGACCAAACTTTATTTAAAATAACTATGTTTGATATGAGCAGGAATGTTTATTTTTATTTATTATAATAGTGGATTAAAAATTCAATGTACAGTAGTTTTCATTTACTTTGAATATTAACACTTATTATTACAACGTGTAGTGCTAAAGAATGAGAAAACTCAAGAAAGAATATAAGATAAGAGTGAAGAATTTTACATGTTTTACTGTCTCAGTTAAATAAGGGCTAATGTCATAAAACTTTGTGTATGGAGAAGCATGTGGCTTTTTCTTTGAAAATAATGTATCACTAGAGTAATACTCTCATTGAAGTAAGTAGGGACCAACTATATTTATTCACACAGCAGGAAGACTTTGTGAGTATTTTAGTTACTGAATATATTAAGATGTTTAATTGTTTATATTTAATTACGCAAATTTTCATAATTGGACATTGGCCCTTCTTATCCTAACGTACATGGTATTAATGTTTCTTTGACTCAAGAAGGTCACAGAGATTAGTTTAACCCTCCATTGCCGCCTGCATTCCGATACAGCAGGTTAGCCAACGCTTGCAAAATGATACTAGCTTGTAAATGGGTAATGATCATACTAACGGCACCTATTATCAGCTATGACAACTAGTTGCAGAAGGAAAAGTTGTATTTAAAACCATGTATTTTGACTAGAGAGTCGACTTGGGAGTCGTTAGAGCTCAATATCGTCGTGATTATTGAAGCTAACCCAAATTAAAAAATATGTCTAAAAAGAAAAAGAAATTATTCATTAAATAGTATGTTATAAACAAACACTCTAGCTTAATTGTACAAAGAATATAAATAAATCCAATAATAACTTTTGTTTTCCCATTTAAAATGCATTGAAATGGAAACATTTTAATGAAAATATTTTAATAACTATTTTTAGCATGGTTTGAAAATTCCATAAGAATTATGAAAGATGCCCAGATATGTTACTAAAATAAATAAAAAACAACAACTTTGAATTATTAAATATATTTTGTTCTAAATTCTTTTGTTTAGAACCGTGCATTTATGAGTAAGCAGGGCCTTAAACTAAAATCTGGTTTTATAGCAATTCAGCAACCAAAATAAAATAAATGTGAATAATTTATTTAAAAAAAATGTGTTTGACCTTTTCAAATGTCACGCTATTAAAGGTTGTTAAATGGAATTGTGAAATGATCAAAAATTAATTAATTATTGATTCTATCACTACCAATAATGTTTTTATTTCCATGCCTACCTTAATTATCAATTATTTACTGAACTATAGTTGGTTTATCAAACCATCAATAATGATGATACTTAGAAATATGGAATTGATAAAAATGTTACATAATCATCTTAAATAAGGGATTCTGTACACACATTAATATGTTTCTGTTGAGTAAGGACTAGAAACTATATTATTATTATTATTATTAGCACCGCGTCTTACTACCCGTTCGGTTTATACGCACTTACGCTAAGTGTAATGGTAGGGTGATTGTGAGATAAAATAGAGGACCTACAGTTTAATGTGGGATCCGAACCACGGTGGAGGCCTGGCATTCCCAACATTCACAAGTTGTGATTAATACACGTCTTGTCAGAGGTGAAGGAAGGGTATTGGCAATCAGATAAATCTGTACCAGAACCGAGGTTTGAGCTCCGGACCCCAGCATAGAAGTTCGAAACCCTACCCAAAGACCACCAAGACACCATAAAAAAACTATAGATCATAAGGATATGTAATGTGTAGTCTAGCCTAAGTACCAAGTCACAGGAGATCGGATTTAATTACATATATAGGCCTATATTAGCTTTTAGATGGCCTGGTGTTCTAGGGGTAAGGTGTCGGACTTCTGTGTTGGGGTCCGGGGCTCAATCCTCGGTCTCAGCACAGATTTATCTGATCTACAAACCCTTACTACAACTCTAACAAGACTTGTATTAATCACAACTTGTGAAAGTGGGGAATGCCAGGCCTCCACCGTGGTTCGGATCCCACGTTAAACTGTAGGTCCTCCATTTCATCTCGCAATCACCCAACCATTACACATTAGCGTAAGCGCGTATAAACCGAACGGTTATTAAGACTCGGTGATGATGATAATAATAATAATAATAATAATAATAATAATAACATGTTTTCAGACCAGGAAGGTCTACAGTAGATTTTATATTTGCTGTAAGGCAGCTGCAAGAGAGTCACCCTTAGTATTGGGTATGGGAAGGACCTGTTAATGACTTATCACAACGTGTGTGGATGTAGCGTATGTGAAGCACTGAAGAAGAAGGGCAGGAGGGATAAGACGGTAAGGAGAGTGTGTAATATGTACAGTGTGAGAGTGGGAAGGGAGAGTACATAGTGGTATGAGTTGAGAACTGGTCTGAAGCAAGCTATCCCCTCTACTGTTTCTTGAAGTGATAGCCGAAATAGTTAAAGAAGTGATAGAAAGGAGTGAAGAGGGAAGTATGAAAGCAATAGTATTTTTGGATGACCTGATGATATAGGCCAATGAGGAGAAATAAGTTCAGGAAAAGTTGGCTGCGTGGGATGTAGTAGTAGATCGGTATGGTATGAGGTTTAATGTAAGGAAGAATGAGATGGCGATTATAACAACGAAGAGAGACAAAAGCATGACTGGTGTGGCAATAGGAGGTCAGGAAATGGAAAGAAACAGAAGAGAAATCCGTTAGAGAGAAAGAGAGAGGCAAGCAGCTTTTTTCATAAGTGTGACCATTCTAATATGTAGAAGAGATGTGTCGAGAAAATGTAAAGTAACTATATTCAGAGCATACTATGTGCTTATATTGACATAATCAGTGGATACGTGGTTAGTGAAGGATCAAGATAGAAGCAGAATTCAAGCACGATAAATGCAATTTCTGATAACTATAGGAGTGACAAGAATGGATTAGATGAGAACTAAGAGGTGAGATGGATAGTAAAGAAGGAGCCATTACAGGACAGGATAAAGAAGGCACGACTAAGGTCGTACGACCATGTGAGGAGAATGGAAGAGGATACCAAATAAGATGTTGGGGATGAAAGTGGAAAGCAGAAGATAAGAGAAAGACCAATGGACAGGTGACTGAAGGGAGTGCAGAGAAATGTGGTGGAGACTGGTGATGACTGGGTCATGGTGGAGGAAGAGAGGAGGTAGGGATAAAGAGGATGTTTGGAGAGGATAATGTTCCAAACAGACCTGGCCAGTGGCTAGGAAATGTTCATGATAGTGATGATGGCTAGTTTTTTTTAAACAAGTCATGTTGTTATTCTTGGTAGGTGAGGGAATACATTTTTAAGCGTAATATGACTGTTTCTTAATTATTTATAAACTCACTTGATTGTGGTGGTTGATAATTTTTTATTATTATCATCTTAAACTTGTCGATAATCTTTTGGTCAATTCATACTATCACTATGACTCACACGTTTCTCAATGACCTTAATAAATATCGTATAATATGCATGCGCAATGCTGATACAGTCATTTTACAGCTTGAAGAGTGTTTTTTTATTATGTTGGTCCTCGGCCAAGGTTACTAGCATGACAAGCATGTTTGCCGGTAGTTAAATAAGACTGAGATAATTGATATCAGCACAGTAGAGAACTAGTAGTGGATAGAAACTGTTCGCTAGAGGATATCAGTGTCATTTTGTTAGTTGAAAAGGACAACATACTGTTAGGTAAGCCAATTGAACTATTATAGATGCACTTATGCAGGGTTCGAAACCTTGTCGTGTGTACCGAGGTTTATTTTTCAAAATAGTATTCCACTCTTTCTCTCCAAGCAAATGCTGGTACACTTACTCTAAATATAACCTTTTTACTCCATAAAACCATTACTGTAATTAGTACAATAGCGTATCTCGAAAGGGTAATAAGACGTGCTGCAAAAAATAAATCATATTTCATCAAAACTTTTCTTTGTTACATTGATTATTATTAAATTAATCATTTCGTATTACATTATTCTTTCTTTATTTTTGTTTATAGTAATCATCTTCCATAATGGCCATCATTTATGATTCTGTTATCGTGGACATACTACTACTGTCCATTGCTGGCACCGTTGCATTCTATCTATATTTCACTCGAAATTTCAATTATTGGAAGAAAAGAGGCGTGGTTTTCAGCAATCCAACGCCGTTGTTTGGCAATTTAAAGGACTTATTCCTCCAACGTGACTCAATGGGAGATTTCCTAATGAAAGAGTACGAGAAACACTCTGGCCAACCTTATTTCGGGCTGTTCTCGGTCGATAAGCCTGCCTTCGTCGTCAGAGATTTGGACGTAACCAGGAACATCCTGGTGAAAGACTTTGAAGTGTTCCAAGATAGAAGCATCTCTGTAGACGAGCAAACCGATCCTTTAAATGCAAAAGGTATCATTGTGCAGAAAGGAAAAAAGTGGCGGTACATCAGAATGAAACTGACGCCGACGTTCAGCTCCAACAAGATCAAAAACATGTTCTGCTTGGTGGACGCAAAGGCTGCGGAGTTGGCTGAGTTTGTAGAGCAACAGTCACTTAGAGGTATGTTCTGTAATACTAGACACATACCAGGAGTGGCTTAAGGGCAGGGTGAGCCGGGTGGCTGTCCGGGGCGTAAGCTCACTAAGAGTGCCAGAGCACCAACCTAACTTGTAAATTATAAGAAATTAATTCCCAAATCTCTCAACTCCAAACCTTACGTATCCTGGGCATAATAGTGATGCTGCTAATCATAACACTCATTCTCTTTTTAATACTAATATGAAATTTAACATATTGGTATAATATTTGGGGTGAGTAAAATGAAATATAGGGTCACTCAAAAAATGTTTCTTTACATCCACCGTATTGAAAAAATTTCAGCCTAAATCAGTATTTTGTAATTATTTATTAAATCGTTCATTATCTCGAAATTAAAGAGGAGAATATTGTCTACAAAACATGTTCTAATAGTTTTATTTGTAATCTTACCATTTTATTACAATATCGAAGTGAAACGCTGTAATACCGTTTGATAATCATTTATGGAGTTTCCTCTTCATATTATTTAATATCACACTCAGGTTATTTTTGGTTTGTAGTTGCTAGGTTTGGCATGGGCATAGAGAAAATGTATTTTATATGGTGGGGGAGTGGGGGAGGAGGGTTTCAAAGCTGTAAGTTTATGACATGATTTAAGGACTAGCTATTAAACCCTAAGAATTAAAAACATTTTTATTGAATACAATAATGGTGGACCTTTATTTGTTTAGTAGAAATAGTGCTCTCCAAAAATATTTTGAAATTTGGATAATTCTAGAGATTATTTGATCAAGTCCTCCTTTGACAATTTTTTTGAAAATTTGAAGCCTCTAAAATCTATTTTAAGAAGTACTAACCAGATTAAAATTAGAATGCTCTAGATGCTTACTAGAATATTCGGCTGATTTTTCGTTTTTTTGAAATTTAAATGCCTCTTGGAGCTATTTAAAGTGATCTTCCACCGACAAATGGTTTAAATTGGATGGCCTTATATGTTATTTGGAATGGTACTTTCCTAGTTGTTTTTTTTTATCATGCCAAGGCTACGTTAGGCTTAGAGTTGTTAGTTTTGGGGAATATATTCAAATAATCCTATTATCCTCCGTTATATAAGGGTGTGACCAAAAGCCATTCCAGCCGGGCGCAAAATTTACTTTGGACCACCTCTGTATCACATACACCAATACCTCCCCTAATATATTTCAATTTATTATTATTATTATTATTATTATTATTGAGTAAAAACCGTCAGAGTGCTCCATGCATTAACTAAGCCAGTAGCATGTCTACCTATTAAATCCAGCGTTTCAAGTTGGATTCCAACAGGGCCGAAATAACTATAGTTGGTTTAAGGGGGTTTGGCTTCATCGTGATGAGTGGATGGCTAGGGGTTGGGGGTGTCTAAGCTAAGATAGGCGTAGGATGTTGAAAGCTAAACGTGGCCTATCTGGTGAGAGTACGGCTAAAACAACATTTACATAGTCTAATAAAGAGGAGTTGTCATCCAGCATAAACCATATCATAAAGCTGTAATAATAAGCTCACATAAAATATTAAACTAAGCAAGAATTATAAAAGTTCAAAAAAATAAACTAGATGCAATGGCTGCGTGAAAATGAGGAATAAAAATTGTTGAGTTCTGTTGTGTGGAAATAAAAACAAAATTAAAAACCAAATCGCGCTTGACCTTGGTGAAATACTAATAGATATAGATTATCCAGCTTAGGAATGGTGGAAGCTGATATCTAGCAAGAGTTACCAGATATAATCTCGTGTATCCATTCACCAAACCATAATGATATACAATACACATGTTCTAATCTACTTTAAATTTAGTTATCTTTTAAGGGTTTTTAAAATATTTAAACACAATTTTATTAAAATAATCGTTTGTACGTTTCTTTGTTTGTGGGGGTGGAGTCTGTAACTCACAACTACTTTACAAACGATAGCGTACAGAAGGCTGCTTTATTTTCAAAAATTAATAAAGCAGATTATGTTAAGTAAGGACGGTTGATAATGTTCTACAAATTGTGCTCAGTTGTGTTCATTCAAACGTGCTTACAAAATAATAACTTTTTATTTTTAAACTATAATTGTTTGTCTCTTTCTTTATATTATAAAAAAATATATTTATTTAGGTGGAGAGCTATAAAAAGATCCAAATGTGAATATAAAACTTTCTAATCTATTGTAATGAAACTGATTTGCCCCTGAAAAGTATGTGAAAGCATTGACAATAATATCGTCCTAATTTCATAAACGTATCTTATTTCATTTAAATTATAATCTATTACATGGCGCTTAAAGCACTTCTTCTTCTAAGAAGGCAAAAGCCACTGATCAGTGACGTCACGCACGTGACATTAGTCAAGTCAGTTTGACAATATATATATTTCAAATAATAACTTCCTCTTCTCGAAGGTTCGAATAGAGATTTTTAAATGTAACTTGAGTCATTTTCCGGCTCTAGAACCTCCCAGTAAAACAGAGATGTTTTTGTCTTGTATTTTGTTTTTCTAAACTAAACCTTCTCGAAGCTTCCATGAGCAAGGGATATATACAAAGAATGGTGCAACGTAAAGGCAGTTGGTGTCCAGAACTGACAGAATTCACTTGGGGTCCAGCAACACCGGTCCGCGCTCATACAATAGGCCGCGTATATAATTCAACGACATGATCTATTTTCTCATTAAATAAACAGATTCAGAAATAAAAAACATGTCAAAATAATAAGTGTTTATTAATTATAATTCTTCAATTGGCGTCCATCGCGGCAGTAAAATATCAGAACAACATAATTGGCGCACAACGTAGGGACCCGTATTCAAGAACGCTTCACTATTATCTCACAGACTAAAAAAATATATTGTCACAAAAGCGAAACAAACAACATAATATCTATATAAATATTTTTATTCTTTCAATAAGTTGAGAAAGTCAAGTTATAAAGTTATCCTTGGGAAATATTATTAGAAGCGTTTATTAACACTTTTGGTTGAGATTATAGTATGACTAATACAATAATAGCTGTTTCCACAAAATTGTCTTTCAACCAATGTGTGCTACACAAATCTTATGCTAGCTTTCAATTACAACTATTCCTAAGCTGGATTGACTTTATGTCGTGTCCCTAAAATTATGAGGCATCTGAAAGAACATAGCTATCCCTTAAGGTCACTCGACACTCAAAATTTTACCACACAGTTATAATAGCGTCATACACCCTCTAATCCATCTTAAGACTAGGGCAGGCACAACACACAGTCCTCAACCGTCAATTTATCAATGTGAAAGGTAAAAACCATATTTTCATCATTGACAAATTTTCGGCCATACCGAGAATCAAACCCGGGACCATTATCTCAGCAGGCAGACAAGTTACTGACTGAGCTAAGGTGTCTGACAGTATTAATATTATGTGTTATAAAAATTAATATATATAGACCTATATATTAGAATAATAATAATAATAATAATAATATTACTAGACACTATTATTATTTATCCATGCACACTTCATATTAATGTTTGGTTATATTAAATTTCAGTTTTATAAATTACTACTTACTACTAATTATTACTTTACTTTAATAATGGTACACAAAAATTATAAAATATAATGTTTGATCCCTTATAGCTCGTAAATTGTAATTATTTGAAATCATTGAACTACTATTTATAGATTCTAACTATAGAGTTGGTAAAACTGCGCAGTAAAATGTTGATGGTCGAATGATCTTAAGCGATAATCTTGGATAGAAGGGAGAAGGAAGAAAGCTTTATTATTTTTAGAATGGAAGTAAAACAAATATTTATTTAGTCCTAAATGAGGACTGGTCTCTGCCTTGATCAAGCTCATTACAGTGAAGTAGTGATTTTTACAAAATACATTAGAGACTTTGTATCGTATCTCGTTTAAGGTTAAAAGGCCATTTTATGCGAAAGTAGGTGAGGGTTTAAATAATTGGAGTTCCTCTAAAGGTAGATTCAGACAGTAATAGCCCCTTTCTGTGATAAAATATATGAATAGTCTGTCCTCCTTAACAACCTTTTGGAGTAACTAAAAATAAGTGTTGCGTGGTCAAAATGTACAAAAAGTCACTATGACCATCTCCATGGGTGGACTGAGACGTCCCAACCACTCCAGACTTCAAATATGACTACGGCTCTTAACATACATTCAAAAATATTACTGTGTAGCTAAGGTATTTATATTTGTATTATTAGTGAGTTTAATTCCAAGGTAATTTAATATAAATTATCAATGATTACGTCACTATTCAGTCGATTAAAAACCTCATCTGTTACTTTTTACATGAGCAAATACCTGGGAGTTTATTTTGGAATTACTTATGTTTGTAAAATGATCCATCAACAGCAACTTTTGTATATTTCAAAGCTAGTAAGAGTCAATATTCAAAAATTTGGTGGCCGTATGGTCTAACGCACCACTCTCGTGTTAGACTAGTCTGCCAAAGACGGGGATATCGGGGTTCGATCACGGTCGGTTGCACTGAGGGTTATTTTCTGAAATATTTTTCCACTCTCCTTAGACGCAAATGTGGGTGCACTTAATTTCAATTAAACCTTTTTAATATCTAAACTATTAGTGTAAATAGTATTTGGCGTTCAGCCCAAACAGGTAGTAAGACACGGCGAAAAAAAATACATATTCTCTAAACAACACCAATAAACTACAAATTGGATGGTTTTACATTTAATGCCGTTGTATCTTCACAAATGATATATTCTGGGCAACCTCGGACTTACTCACGGAACTGTTTAATGGATAGATTTTAGTTTAAAGTAGTTGTCGTGGCCAAAATTAAACTGGCTGTGGCCTACTGGGATCTCTTCCGATGTCCCAGCGGCCCAGTCCACCCTGTCTATCTCGAGGATCAAACCTGTGTTCCTAGTTTAAATTTTAAAAAGTTAAGTAGCAGCAGACTCTATTGGTGATATTTATTTATAAATTATTTTATAACCGATACATTATAATACCTCACTTTTAGTCAGGGTTCCTTCTACTTGAATATAAATATCCTCACACCGCGGTATTTCTGATAGAAATTGCAGTTTGAAGCTTCAAAACCAGTAAAAAAAATCCTCAATTATTGTGAGAACCTGTTAAATAATGACTATTTTTATTAGGTTTATCAGATCTATGTTTATAACCATTTGTTGGGACCTTAGAACAACAAATGAGCTAGTTCCACATTTTCATTAGTTTTTTAAATAGAAACTTCTTAAGGATGTTCAACCTATCAAAGTATGTATATACCTTTCGCTTTCATTTTGACATAAACCTTATTTTAAAATAATTATTAAATAAAGTACAGTCTTTAGAGGCTTGTAAAGCTTCTTAAGCTTTCCGATAATAGGTTATGTTAGTAGCGTTTGTTTCCTTTTGTTCACAGGGAATACTATATCAGTCAAAGAAATATCAAGTGGTTACACAATCGACGTTCTCGCCTCCTGTGCTTTTGGTGTGAACGCAAACGCTATAAATGATGGCAACGGGGAGTTTCCAAAGATACTAAGGAAGATCTTTGAAATGAAGACAATCGCTATAATTAAGCAAACTTTAGTTGTCTTCTTGCCATGGTTAGCAAATTTTTTGAAATTAAAAGTATCTGGAAATGATGTCGACGACTTTGTCCGAAAGACTCTTTGGGACGTCGTGGGACACAGGGAGAAGAACGGGATTAAGCGCCAAGACTTTGTCGATCTACTGATGCAGCTCAGAAAAGGCGAGCCATTTCTAGAACAAACAATCAATGATGGCACTAAAGTTGCTGATCAACAAGAGAGAAGGTCTATAACCAATAAAAACGACGTGTTAAATATAAGTAAGTATGTTGGTTTTATTCTATACAATTTAGGGGCAGTACACACGTAAGTAACGTAACGTAACGTAACAACGCCCTTATTTCACGTAATGAAACAAATGGTGTTCCTGATCATAGGCGTATTCAAATTCATTAACCTATCTTAACAAACATTTACAGTCGTTTGACTATCTCATAAGGATCGTATCAAACGTCATCTGACTTTCTAAACTGACACGTTACTACACCTACTTGACTAACTAAGAATTAACAGACATATATTGACACATATATGACTATATAAACAGTAAAGTATCACATTATTATTTGACTGTATTAATAGAAATGTAACTGATTTTGTCTTTGGATCCACGTCTTACTACCCGTTCGGGCTATATCCTCGTAATTAACTGACTCACTCAACAACAACAACAAAAACAAAAATAATCTGGTAACGACAGAAAACTTTAGTGAGACGATTGGAGGCCTCTTTAAGTCTTCATCACTTCTGAGTGGGTTCATTTTAGGATACTTCTAGCTCGTATACCTCCAGAAGAATACAATTGTTTTGGGTCTCACTTCATTCAAATGATATTATTCCAGCAACAATTAAGAAACATAATTATAACTCTTGTGATTAGGACTTGGACACTCTTATTTAAGTCGTAATATCTTTAAATGTTTTAATATCATGTTATCATACAATTCACCTATTCAACCTATACATTCGTAATATAGCTCTATAACGATACAACCACTCCCGAGATTATCAATATACGGTTTGACGGGAGTAAACTCAAATTTAAATTCATTTTTCTCTGAGTGAGATACCCAACATGGACACTTAAATCTTCATACAATTGAGTTAGTAGCTTAGCTATTGCGGCGGATGTTCAAAATGTTCAAAATTTTAAGAAAATATACAAAACTATATATAGATGAGACTGCTGGCTACAGGTTGTCAGAAAATAAATTTTTCTTAATTTATGAAATTTTGCTTCTTCTAAGCAAAAATGATAATTCTAAATCCCCCCCACCCCCATACCACACTGAGCAATAAAAATCCAAAATTCAGATTAAGTTGATCTTGTTACAACATGAGTTCAGCCATTGTTAATTTTAATGCTTATTCCAGAACTGGACGATGACGACTACGCGGCTCAAGCACATAGTTTTCTAATCGCTGGGTTTCACACGTCAGCTAACACCACGTCGTTTGCCCTGTACGAGCTAGCTACTCAACCGGATATGCAAACCAGACTGCGGCAGGAAATCCTCGACGTCTTGGACAAACATGGCGGCAAAATCACGCACGATGCATTGACGGAGATGACGTATCTCGATATGGTAGTCTCAGGTAACACTCCTTCCTGTGTATATATCTACAGTTAGAGATATGACTTTTATTGACATGTGGTCACAGGTAACACTCCTTCCTAAATATATCTACAGTTGGAGATATGAATTATATTGAGATGTGGTCTAAGGTACACTCCTTCCTAAGTATATCTACAGTTGGAGATATGAATTATATTGAGATGTGGTCTCAGGTAACACTCCTTCCTAAGTATATCTACAGTTGGAGGAGATATGAATTATATTGACATGCTGTCTCAGGTAACACTCCTTCCTAAGTATATCTACAGTTGGAGATATGAATTATATTGAGATGTGGTCTCAGGTAACACTCCTTCCTAAGTATATCTGCAGTTGAAGATATTAATTATATTGACATGTGGTCTCAGGTAACACTCCTTGCTTATCATTTTAGAAAACATTATAAATAATGAGGAATTCGGAGCTTACACTATTTAAGAAAGAAGATATTAATATAACTTGTTTTTTTAATTCACAATGAGTTTTAGTTTTAAGTCAAAAAATATTCTGATAAATTATGAAAAATATAATATACATATATTTATTACTATCGTACGACCAGTCAAATTTATTAAGAATGTGTAATCAATTATTTGATCAATATAACGTTAGATAAATTAAAAAACCTAAGAGATATATTTTTTGATATATATGTATATATTATATTAATTAGAAATATTACAGCGATTGGTTGCTGAATGCATCATAAACATCTTGTCATTGTAAACCAGATATGTGAATACTTCAGTATTCATTCCACTATTATTCAATGAGGAAACATTTTACCAGAGACATTTTCATATCTGTTCGAATTTTGTTTGTTACATTAGGTTAACCTAGGTGGTCTTGGTATTAAGTGCTCATCTCAGGATTCTATGTTCTTGGTCTCAAACCCAAACGAGGTTTGCGGATTTTTCTTGAGTTATAAACATCCGCAGCACAATTTCCTTCGGACGGGAAGTGAAGCCGCTTCATATTGACTGTGAAAAATAAAAGAACCGTGAAAGGTATGCGAAAATACCTTTCCTGGCTAAATTGGTAGGCCCTTTCGTTCTCACTCAGAGAATTTTTTTATGCTGACAGTAACAATATGTTTATAAAGTACACGTTAAACACCTCAAATAAACTAAAAATAAAAGTAAAATGTTTCCTTAGGGTGATTTTAACTAAGGAACTTATATTTAAATTTTTGACCAACCGATTAGATGGAAACACAATTTATAAATTACCTTAACTCTTTAAATAGACGCACCACATATACTTCCCGTCATCATTTATTCACCACAAAAGGGGAAGTACCCAGTTTCACAGTAACAAATTTTCTACGTGCCAAAAAAGTATATTTAATAGGAAATGTACTTGCATGCACATGGAAAAAGATTGTGAAAACATTAAGGTCAAATCACCCTGAATACAAACGGCCAGTATCAGAATATTAGCCTTTTTGTCAGAGGCAAATCAGTCTAAATAAGGCGTATTTTCACTTTAGCTCATCATGAGACTCCAACAGAGACTGACCTTCACTAATTGAGGGTCACATGTTACACAATAAGATCTAGAACTGACAGAACTGTAGAATGTTGATTACCACAGCTAGATAACTAAGTCGGCATAAGTGCCTACAGTGTGGCTTCATGAGTATTAGGCCATAAGTCCCATTTGTTTCAGTAACTTTACGTCAAATATTCACACGCTTAAAGCTTACAATAACCACAGCAGGGGATACAACACAGGATTAAATTAAAGAACACTCAGTTGAGTGTATTACAATCTATTAAGGTAATAATAATAATAATAATAATAATTATTATTATTATTTAGCACCGCGTCTTACTACCCGTTCGGGTTACACGCTTTAAGTACTAATTACGCTAATGGATTAGGAATTGGGAAGGATTGAATTAGAGGAAGTGAACCCGCATTTGCGTGGAGGGAAAGTGGAAAATCATTTAGGAAAAACCACCCCCAGCTCACCCGACCGAGATTAGAACCTCGATCTCCAAGTCCTCAGCAGTCGAGCTCAACACGACAAGCGCGTTAGCTAACTACGCCACCGAGGCGGGTGTAATAATAATAATTATTATTATTAGCACCGCGTCTTACTACCAGTTCGGGTTATACGCACTTACGCTAATGTGTGATGGTAGGGTGATTGTGAGCTGAAATGAAGGACCTACAGTTTAACGTGGAATCCGAACCACGGTGGTGGCCTGGCATTCCCCACATTCACAAGATGTCTTGCCAGAGGTGAAGGAAGGGTTTGGCAATCAGATAAATCTTTGCCGGTACCGAGGATCGAACCCCGGCCGCCAGCATAGAAGTCTGACACCTTACCCCTAGACCGCCAGGTCACCGACAAGGTAATAATTAAATATTTGTGTTTAACTAAAAGTTATATATGTGATTTTTCCTTTAGAAACACTGAGAAAATATCCAATTTTGCCGTTTCTGGATAGGATGACTTTAAGGGATTACAAAATTCCTGGAACCAACATTGTCCTCGAGAAAGGAACCTCTGTCTTCATCCCCCTGTTGGGATTTCATAACGATCCCAAATATTTTCCAAACCCGAAGGAATTCAACCCTGAAAGATTCACCCTTGAAAATAGGACGAGCATTCCAAACTACGCTTATATGCCATTTGGTGAGGGACCAAGAAAATGTATTGGTGAGTTTGAATTTATTGATGAAACAATTCTTTTTATTTGATTTCTCTAAGTTATAATATTTACAGATAATAGAGAGAATTTTGTGTATTTGAAACACAAGAACATTTTTTATACAGGGAACATACGGCCCATATTTAGTGGATTCTGTAAAACTTAGTTGTATAGGTCATCTATATGATTTATGTGATTATCCAAATATCTGAGGCCTAAACGGTTAGTATTATTGCTTTCAAATTCGCTAACCAGGAATATATATATATATATATATATATATATACATATATAATCCTAGTGCAAGGTGGATACAAATAATTATGCAAACTAAGGGTGCATTACCTAAGATAATAAATAAAAAATTAATTTGTTTGGATGCAACAAACAATTTTATTTTAAACGTCTAGTTTTAAGCAACGTCATTTTGTTAAACAACATGTAGTGATTGTAGCAAATTTTTTCACCCTCATCACTGCTTTCCTTTAAAATATGTAGTTTAAAATTTTGAAACACGTTGAGAAATTAAACTTCTAGGAGGACCTCTATCCACTATAAATTAAAGGAGCAAGACACTCTTATAACAAGATAAAACTTCGGATTTATAGCTAATATATTCAAATTTATATAATCGCCTTGAAATTTTTCATTTAAATATTTCTGTCTATAACCACTATTGGGTTAAATCAAATTTTAATAACTCATTCTATTTTCAAGGTTTTTAATAACATTCTCCTTTTTAACATAGTATCTTTTCATCATATTATATATTTGAATTTGTCATCAATTTTCAAACATATTATATTATTTTTTAATTTGACACAATGTATGGGTTCATTTAGTTCACTACATGAGCATATATCATTATACTTGCATTTCTACTTGCTATAATCATTTAAAGTATTTCACTTACACATTTTAATCAACACATATTTGTTTTATTCTCTAATATTATATTTATTTCCATTTTAAATGTGATTTTTGTCATTTTAGTGTGTATTTTTCTAGGAATATTAATGTGATATTTATTAAATTGATATTGCTAATAATCTAGTTTTTAGTCTCTTATAAAAATTAAATCTAAACACATAATAAGTTCATATTTACTAGCCACGTCTATACGGAAACCATTGTAATTATTTAATTCTATTTATTGTGTACTTTGCCATGAGCTTTCTGTCATTATATGAGTATTCCATGATTATTTCGAGGTATTAATACTTTACTTTTATAATCTATTTCAACTAAATCTAACATTTGTATATCCAAGTCTTATATATTATAAATTATATTTGGGTTTTATCTTTACTAAGTTGTAGTCCCTGGGTCTCCAAAAATAGTAATAATAAGTTTAGGATAATATATTTTTAATATCTTATGTAACGCATTACAAACAAATAAGGTATGAGTAATAAAATAGGCGTAACGCCTTATTTAATCACTTGTATATGCATCTTTACCGATTGTCTAGCAAAAGAATATGATTTTGATTCAACTTGTCATTGCCTGTTCAGGATATTCGAATTTAACTAAGTTGAATGTATAGGGCTGAGGAAAGGAAAGAAAGTGAAATAAAAACAACTTAAAATCATCACAGTACAACCCCCCAGAATCCAAACACTAAAATTACCATTGATGTAAATCAAAGAGAGGCTAGCCTAATGCCCTTGTCCACGTGTCCACCAGTCCCAGAGTATGCTCATTCGGTTTATTCTTTGATAAGTAGTTTGTAAACCTCTCTTTCCCCACCAATATTATTTAAAATGTTCTTAGTATGTTTTTAACTCACTTTGACATTCTTTCCCAGGTATGAGATTTGGCCTGATAACCGTCAAGACGGGCTTAGTCCACCTTCTTTCCAAGTTCGAGGTCCGGCCTTGCCAACAAACGCTTATTCCGCTGGTCTTGGACAAAACCGCTGCAATGCTGACAACATCGGATACCTTGCCTTTGGCATTCAGTCTAATAAATTCGTAGCACACTCAAAAGATTCGTCAATAAAAACAAGATATGATATTAGTTACAGCTTTGTCTACTCTACGCCATAAATATATGCTTGCGAGGTCATACTTTGCTTAACCAGGCGCAGGTCAACAGTGCCATCGAGCTTGGTGAAAAGAGATGAAGATATTCACCACGCGGTGCGTGTGGTGATCTGTATTGTGTTGCCGTTACACAAAACTAATGGAAACACAACAAAAAAGGGAAAATGTTCTAGAATATCTGTTTATCCTCTATAAAAAAACATGATGATATCAATTTTTTGTTTGTGGTGCAATCTAGGAGTAGGGTAAAATCTGGCAACTCTACGCTCTTTAAGGTCTAAGAGTGGAATGGTCTACAGAACACATTGTTACAACCTATCTCGTGAATCAATCCTAATTAAGAAATTGTTTAGGGGAGGAGTAAGGTCAGTTTATTAATCATTAATGATCAAATATATGAATAATTATTTGAAATTTAACTTATATTTATTATTATAACACATCCAGTAATGAATAATACAAACAATTCTGATAATTTTACACCTGCAAATACTCTTATAAGAATTCCTATTAATATCCAACCAGAAACATATTTTCAGTTTCTTTTGAAATTTTATTATCTAATCCAAATGAATTAAGAGGATTAATCACATTAGTAATATCAATTCATATATTATTTATGATACCTTCTTATGGTAAAAATATTAAAAATAATTATATTCTATTCTATTAATCAATTATAATTTTGTTTAATAAACAATATTATAATTTTATTAACTTGAATAGGAACTCAACCTATTATTGGGGAGATTCCGAAAAAGGTGGATTTGAAAATACAAATCAGGTAAAGAACCTGCAAATATTGACTTAGAATAAATGAGTGAAAAATCGTAAACCATTTAAAATCTGTTAATAATGTGTGAAATGTTTTATATTAGTAGTTTTAGAGTGTATGTGTTTTGTTACTACTAAGGGACAGGTATATTTTTATTTTTAGAGAAGGTTTGCCTAGTAGTTCCGTGAATAGTATACCTCGCTCCCTCCAACTTCTTATCGTTTCTTCAGTTTTCCTAGCAGTTCTGTGAACTGTGGACCTCCCTCAATGTTATTATCATTACTAGAGTATTAATAGTATTTATTTGAACATTAGAACGTTCTCCTTCCACGCTATAATTGTTACTTCAGTCTTACTAGTAGAACTGTGAACATTATACCAACTTACTTCCTTCCCTCCATATTCTTAACTTTATTACACTCTTAACATTTCATTCTTGATTTCTAGTTCAAATATATTTTATTATTTCTACTTGTATTTTAAATTAATATATTTCCTTGTTGATCAAGTTAAATAACAAACATATTAATACAATATTCTATAGTACATTATATTAATAGATTATAGCCGTGGTTAGAATACTTTAAGATGTCAATATCACAACTTATTTAAATTGATAAAAAAAATCAGTCTAGTATTCGTTCGATTGCTTAGAGTTATACATGAAAATCACTTAAGAGGAGCTATTAATCAGAAAACATTTTGACCAGCCAAAATATTTAAATTAATAACCAAATTAGAAAACTACGTACTGGAAGTTACATACAACTTTTGGCCTAGGTTAAAAGTATGTCCCTACCAAATTTCGATAAAATTGATCCATGCATTTGACAGTTAACTTGGAACAAAGACTATCACTTACAATCAGATAGACAGACGAAATTAAGTGATCAAGTTAAAATAGAACCTCTCTTCACTCGATTAGTTATTAATCTTCCAAGGAATTCATAGCATAGGTCCACTGTTGACATTTTATTACATATGTCAATAAAAGGCAAAATATAAACGCTAGTTTTGGGACAAGTTGTATTTTATTTGTTATGATAATTTGCATAAGACCTTTTCCTTAAATTGGAAAACGCTCAGCGACTAATTCTGGTACATCTTGTAGGGTCTATGCTGCTCTCATTTGAGGGTATCCGTATAAACTGCATCAATACATTCAAAGATAAATGGCACAAAATAGGCTATACGTCTACAAAGGAATATCTCTGGGCCAGCAAGTAACTCATTAAAAGACCGGCTCTTCAACATATAGTTAATATATTTGTCATCAGTTATGATAATGACAGGAAAGGCTATTATCTGGATTCATATGGTTGGAATTAATCTTTACGGGATAAAAGTAGTGAAAAATGGGTCAAATGCACTAAAAACTAAGAATGGTGTCATAAAGACTGTGCTGGACTACGTGAAAGTTGGTATTTTTTTAACTGCTCATTGGACTGCTTCAGATCTCTATTTTATTTTTTAATTTATTTTGACATTGCATTATTTCATTTTTTTAGTGCTTATAATTATTATTAAATACATATTTGAACTTTTTGTACAATTATAATGCTAATACAGTAAATGGATGATAAATTTTGTCAAATGCTGCAATTGTTTTAAATTTGAGAAATAGATTTTTAAATTTATAGTTTTACAATGTTATGTTACTATTTAAGACTACTTTTCGATTTATATCCCAATATAATCTTTATTTGGGTATCTTCCAATTTATTTAAATTCTATTTGTAAATTAAAAAGGATGGACCAAAATAAGTACCCTTACCCCAGCAAAATACAATTATTTTCTGTATTAAGTGTAATGTTATATTTGTCAGTAAATGTGATTAAACTACTATTACAGAGTAACAAATAAAAACATATTTTTAATATTTCAAACTGCAAGACAAAATTACAATATATGTTTTGTAAGTATTCTTTCATACAATTTTTTTAACTCTTAAAATTAAGGTGTGGTATTTCGTTAATCTATTTATCAGTACTTGGTTCATTAATAAAGTTATATTGTGATAGATCAATTATTTAATAAAAATTTATATATTAAAAAGAAATAGCTTACAAGAGGAAAAACAGTAAAATTGTATACCTCAAGGGTTTTGAATGGATAGTTAAATTGAACCCTATTTCTAACCCTAACGCATAACTAATAGGACTCAAATAATAAAAAAAAAGTCAACAAAAAGAAAGAGTGTGCTAAGTGAGTGATGAATATCAAAAAATCTGAGCAAAAAAAAAAATTAATACCCAGCACACACAATTAGGAACAATTGCGGAACCCGTCCCCACGGCCAACCTAAATAGTATCTAACTATAAACAAGAATATAACTATACCCCTAATCCGATTACCAGTCAACCATTTAGCTAGTGTTATACCTATGAATGGATGAGTAAAAGGAGTAAGTAGAAAAATATTACGACATGGGTTGTTTATTAGATATTCAAAAGATATGAACAACAATTAGATAATATGAAAACTCCTAAGAAAAGAAAAAGATATACAATATTTTGTAATCTCAATACCATGGCCTCATATGAAAGGCGCCTTAAATGTATAAGTGATTACCACCACTAATTACGTTAACAAAATTAACAGTTAGGCAAAGGAACTATATAGGACTCATCAAATTAACCTCTGCCAAATGATCATGTTCTTTACAAAGATACTTAACATTATTTATGTCAGTATCCTTCATTTCACCGTCCCGTAAAAAGGGAAGAATTCTTAGACCTAAAATTATCAGATTTCTTACGTTGGCATTAGCTAGAGCAATCCACATTTAAATTGCCGACACTTAAGAAATTACCAACCATAAATTTAGTTATTAAGGCGGCGATTTATGATCTCTTACTAGCGCTGATGGAGCCCAATACATTAAGTTCATATGTAAACATTAGAAGGGAAACATTAATAGCACTACTCTATAAACGGTATCCACTCTAACATTAAAGTTCAATATAATAGAGATAAGCCTTAAGTCCAAAAAATGCATTGTTATTTAAATTACTAGATATTAGTTTTCCCGTTAGAGTCCAATAGCACAAGTTCATTATACTTGAGATAAGTATTAAGTACCCAAGAAATATTATTATCAACAAAACTATTAGACTTTTTTTTTTGTTAGAATAAAATAGCATAAGTTTATTACCATTGAGATGAACTTTAAGTCCAACAAGGAGTATTATTATTAACAATATTACTAGATATATATTTTCTAGTTAGAGTCCAAAGTTTAAGTCCGTTATACATGATATAAATATTTAGTACATAAAAAATATTATTATAAATAATATCATTAGATATACCTTTCTTTGTTCAATTTCAAAGTTTAGGTCCATTAATACTTGAGGTAAATACTAAGTGCATAAGAAATATTATTATAAATAATATCATTAGATGTTTGTTATTATGCCAAAAAAGAATTTTGAAAATAAAAGCTTAAGTCGAGAAAGAATTTTGCTTACATTATTAATTTCCGAAGCCTTCGCTTGCTCAAGCGATTACCAAAGCCAGTCCAAGAGTGGCACTTCACTCACACGATCACTCTTTTATACGGTAAAACACAGTCCATAGAACACGGAACGATGGGATGACGAGGGGGGGGGG
>CABFVZ010000913.1:88970-101638 GCA_902151445.1 Timema monikensis
GGGATTCTACACGCTTATAGACTGAAGTAGAAACAAAACTTGGCACTGGCGAAGAGTGTCTTCTTTCCAACCGAAGATCATTGGTTCGGGGAAGTTGTCTCTGAGAGTTGAATAGGCGCGGTCTCAGTATTTCGTGGTCAGTCGTCTTGTTCTGGTGTGTGTGTTTCGATGGGCCGGTCGAGTGTTTAGTCGAGCCAGCCGCAGACGGTGTCAGTACAATAGGATAAGTCCGTTGTTATTGACTTGGTTATGGTTAGCTTGTAGCTAATGCTACCAAATAAATATACAACTTTGTTAAAAAATATTGTATCATTGCTTGTGCCCCTTTAATTTATGACTTTATGGAAAATAGCATCTAAAAAGGTAAAATTCAGGATAATATGCCGCCAAAAGTGGACAGATAAATCAATTTGATTAAGTATAAACCCTGCAAAAACAATTAAAATGTTTAAAAAGTACTACTTTTAACAGCCATGTGTAAATATTTGGCTATAATAGAAAACAATCTGCGAGCGTTTTAGCTCTTTTAGTATTTTATTTGTAATTGAGAGTGATGCCATTAGCGAATAATAAATCAGTTAATACATGACATGAAATAAAATAAAATGTCAGAAACTTGTTAAAAATGGGATAAAGCAGTGTGGCTCTCGTAGCCAAATTATCCCGTCTTCGGTGCACCTACATGCCCCAACTCTTATTTTATCACAAATAAGGCCGACAGAGCTTTCAATACTTAAAAATTCAAAATCAAACAGATACGGAATGTCACAGTAAGACATGCAACCTAAAAAACTGTATTTGTTGATTCATAATCACGAGTAAGAAGTGGTGTATATGGACAAAAAATTATATATTGAGACGTAATACATTTCACCAAAATAAAATTGACAATACATCAATAGCCGTTAGAGACACATAAAAATAGCCCATAAGAAATTTTGATCAATATTTTATAATAAATAATAAATGTTTGATACAATTTATGCATACGATTAGTCTAAGGCGTAATATATACAATTTTATACATGTATGTCACTTATGGTGTACATTTTGGATTAGTTTACGACATAAAACTATACCGGACACTTTAAAGGAAAACACCTATACCACACCACTGTATACCATATTAGCAAGGGATCCCACATGGCTACACATTCCCTTCACAAAAAATCCCACAGAATTGTTTTATATGCATTATGCTCTTCTACTTTAAGTTTGTAATTCGACCAGACAGACCTATCCAAGTTATACCTTACTTTATCAGCCTAGTTAACTTACCGCGTAGCTACTGATCCTTATAGTCCTTGATGTATTTTAAAATACTTGATGATATTTCAATAATGTTTACACTCTCCGTATCTTAAATCAAGTGATACAATAACCGGCTTTGTTAGCTGCATAGTCTAAGGTAGGTTTGGCTAGCTCACGGCCTGCCACATTGTTCTTTGTGGTCCTCAGATTATGTTCATACTATCAACTGCATTAGTGGGAAATAATTAATAGCGATAAATATAATATTATACAAACAGTAATCCCCCGAATCCCAACCAATCCTATTGATCTTCGAACAGCTTTGCGTCTATGAAACCCCCGGCTCAGAGGGAGAACAGGAGGCATCAAGTTCAAGCATATGAATATGTTATAAAAACAGTAAACTACATTCGATCGAAAAACCTAAGTTTTTCTGAAGATAGATCAAAAACAGTTAACCATTTCAATAAAATGTTGCAGTGGCAAGATAATTTAACTACCGATGCTTGTAATCACATAAAAACTTTCAGCAGCATTTAATTATTGTTTATCAGAGCACGTGAAATAAGATAGAGTGTTTTGAGATATTTTGTTCTTCTTTCCACGTTGACATTTCTACTAGCCTAGAAACTTTGCATATTGAAGTAATTGTTTAAAGTTCAAAAATGATTTAAAACACATCTACGCATCACTTAAATAAAAAATCAACTTTTACAACACGTATGTGACATAATAAAAGTATCTCATATTAAGATTTTTTTCAGAAAAGGTTGATAGTGTCTTTGAATTTACATAGCTTTGTTAACTTATTTTTTCAAAAATGATATTTCATTAAAGTAAATATTGAGCTGCAATAACATAAGAAAATTAGGAAAATCAATTAATATGTTTAACCAGCGAACTTATGGTACATTTAAATAAATGGCACTGAGCTACGCATGGACTCTCTCACTAGATTTTTTAAATATGGAGATATTTACTCAAAACTCGTAATAAGCGTGAAATTAAATAATAATCATACACTAGAAAACCCGAGCAAGAATTGAAATATACTTACGTTAAACATTTTTTGACTTCTGGTTTAAAATTTTAAAATTTTATCTTTAAATAATTTAAGTCCTCGCTCGTATATTTGGACCAATAAAAAGATAAATATTGGGTCCCAAGGGTCAACATTTCGTATTAAAATTTCAACTTCTAGCTTAAATTTTCGCCATTTTATTAGGTGTTTCACCTCTTATGGTTATCCCATTACTATTAAATTCCTAATTTAGTCTATAAGCTTTGGCCATCAACATAGGTAAATATTGACTATTAAGTCTAAAATGATAGAGATAGATCATTGTTGTACAACCATTTACCATGAGAGGTAAGGGGGAACCGGCCAGTGCTATCTTACCCATGTTAATTTCGTCATTCCCATGTTCCTTTTTTTCAGGATCTATAAGAGCTACATATATATTTTTTTGCAGATGTTACCAGTTAGAAATTATCAAACTTTAAACACAGGGGTTTTAAAAAATGTTGCTATGTTCACAAAAAAATATTTTTTAATCTACTTTATTGCCCAGGTTTTGATAAAAAATATTCTACCTTGAGTAATAATCAACAAATCTTCAAATACTCATGTATAAACTTTACATATGATAGAAGATACAGTAAAAGTTTCATCCTTTTAGCTCTTATAGTTCCTGAGAAAAAATAAAACTAATACTAAAAATACTAATTATATGGAAAATCACATTTTAATTTAAAGTGCCGTTTTAATATGCTCCACTTGAAAATGAGGGCTCTGCTTCTGCATCAGTTACGTCCAAGTCCTCCTCCAATTTCCTTTTGACTGTCTGTACCTTCTTACTTGATTTTTTCATACGTTTATCAAATAGTTTTTCCGCGTCACGGATCCTGTTCCGATCAAAGTTCATCATTACTCTCACACAATTTCTTCACAGTTTTAATCCTAAGGCTTCTAGCACGTGACACTTTACAATTACCCTTTATTGAAACTTTTCACAGCATCAGCAACACCAAATTTTAATGTTTTGAGTTCCACAAACACTGTTTTTGGGAGTCAAGCCCATATTACACCATTAACAGACTCATTGGGATTTTGTGTCTTCCACGGATGACATTGTTTTAGATGGTTTGGTTGTACCAAGTCTTTGAGAATTGATTTTATTTCAATTATTAATTCAGTGGGAAGGTGCAAATATTCACTATGATATATGTTTTAATCTCTGATTTGGCTTGTCTAAACTTACACCAAATTTCTTTACCAGCTGGGCATAAGCCATGAGAGGGTTTATCATCACTGGAAGAAATGTAAAAGTATTCTGCTTCTACTGCGCGCTTCATGTCTTCCACATTTGAATTATATTTGCAATTTCTTCTTATAACTAGGCCGTAATATGTTGTAATGTTTCAGTCAACCTTCCACGGCCAGAAAGTGCTATTCCGTCACTTAGTAATTTTCCCTTTGATTTAATTTTGAAATTTCTTAGCCGTGTTCCAATCTGCACATGGTATATGCACTCAAGCTTGGTGAATGGACAATACTCTCCATACACTTTCAATTCAGGCACATTGTTATAAGTCTTAGAGTCACCGTCAACCAGATTTTAAACATAACGTACATTATACAGATTCAACGATCGTTCATAAATATTTCTCACTCCCCGAATCTCCATACATCCGCTAACACCCGAGTAATCGGAATACCAGTACCATGCTCATTACTGAATCTGTTCTTACACCTACAATACTTGGATAGTAATTCAAACTCCACAATTTTTCCCGAGTTAACGCTCGTTGCGGTTACTACTCCGTTGAGTGAGGTGTGCCCTCTTTTCTGCCATGTAATATTCAGCGCAATACAAATATCTCTGTTTTCATTATTAGAGACAACAGCTTCTTCCACTGCCCTATTCATTGTATCAAAACAGACTTTACTGGAAGCATTTTCGAGTACATCAAGATATCTATTAATTATAGGGTCATTGGCAAAGTTGAGAATACCACAAAACATATCACCTGCATTTTGACCTTTGTCAATTGCTCGAAGACCATATATAATCTTTAGATTTATGTCATACAGGTTTTTGCACCGTTACTAGTTGGCATTGAAACCTTTGAAGAGGTTAAGTACTTTTTACTAGGTCGATATAAACAGCTTCCACATGAAAATGTTAGCTGGGAAGTTAAGCCTACCTTTTTACTACAGTTGACTCAAATTGTACTGCCGCAATCCCGACAAACTGAAACATCTGACAACATATTGCTCAATAGTGTAATGTCTAAACTATAACATTCACTGTCACATTGCTCAAACTATTGATATAAATGTAGGTTATTAATTAGTTTTTTACTGGAAGACAGTGGCGGCTCGTAGCTAAAATGAGTGGGGGTGCTGCTCCATAAAATGTTTAACCTTTGTTTTAAAATTGTGTAAAAGGAAAAAAAACACGTATAAAAAGAAAATTTATTCAGGAACTTGATAATATCTTAACAAAAAATTTTTTTTACTTACTTTAACTTAAATTGTTACAGTTCAAGATTGATATATTCATTTAAAGATAAAATCCATTCTTCTTGTTTTAATTTACGCAAAAAGTTCAATAATTTTCTCCTTGATCTCTGTATAACAATTGAGGAAATTTTCTTCCATTGAAAGTACTGGAAGCGCATTTAGTCATTCCGAATTCATAGTGCTTCTTAAAAGAGTTTTTATTCTTTTCAATGTTGTAAAGCAGCACTCTGCCTCTGATGTAGTCATAGGAATTGTCAAGAGGATTTTTATCAGTTTAGTAATTTCACTAAAAACATCATCTAGATTATTTTTCAAGATACATTTCAGCATCTCAATTAATTTGCAATATTAATGAATATGTCCTACAATAAAATACTTTTAGTTCAGTTTCAAGCTTTTCTTTGTCAATCATGGGATAAGCTTCAATGGTCAGTACTATCTCTTTTGTGAGATGTTCATTCTTAAATCTAGTGAAGAAATTCTTGTTCGATTTACCAGCTACTAAGTGTTTAGAGGAAGAATATCTGTCCATTATATCAACACATATATAGTCTCACACTTCCTTAGTTACAGTCACAGAACTTATTTCTTGGGTATGCAAGGCCATGGTTAAAATTTTCTGTTAAATAAAATAACCGAAACAAAATGAATCAAATAGAATAGCTAGAAGCAGAATAATAATCTAATTCTACACTCTTCTACACTTTACCCCATTCAAGAATATGTTACACGATTTTTAAGCACAACACACGCTGAGTAAATAAAACTTCCTTCTACCCTCACGACAGAGCCGGCACTGCGAGAGCAACAGTGCTCTCTCTACCTGGCAGTCCCGCTTTCCTCTCCACTCTGTTGTAATATTTGGTTTGGTTGAAGTGTACATAGAGAAAATTCAGCCTCGTAAAGACTGTTAACTCTTTAAAAAGAGTGCAGAGTTATAGATAACCGCCTCGGTGACGCAGTTGGCTAACGTGGCAGATTCGTGTTGAGATAGACTACCGAAGACGGGTAAAGGGGGGGGGGGGGGNTCGAATCTCGGACGGGTGAACTGAGCTGATTTTTCCACTTGCTCTCCCCCACGCAGATGTGGGTGCAACATTCCCAATTCCTAGTCTATTAGCATCAATTTGATTTTTTTTGTAAACTAACCGGGAAAATTGAATTAAAAAATGAAAATCAGAGATTAGTTTACGTTATATTTTAGAATAACCTACTTTTTTTACAAATACCAAATAATTTCGAAAAATTTACAAATAATTTATTTTTTAAAATTTTAATTTTGTAAAATATATTAGAACAAGTTGGTATAAAGTTTATGTTTACAGGGAATAATATTTAAAACAATGTTTATACATCTTTATTAGTAGCATTTTCTCCTACAGAGTTTATAACATTTTGGTTTAAAGTTTATATTTACAGTGAATAATATTTAAAACAATGTTTATATGTCTTTATTAGTAGCATTTTCTCTTACAAAGCTTGCAACATTTTAACATATATTTTATTCTGAACAGATGACACCTGGACACGGGAATCGAACCCGAGAAAATTTGGCTTACATATATTTATTACCTATGTGTCTTAGTACGTGTTCTGGTTTGTTCCCATTAAGGTGAAAGGTATACTCGTAAATATATATTCTAAAACTATAATTTTTTAATATATAAATATTACAAGTATACTTTTCATGGCGTGAGCTATATGTATAAAAATGTTATTTGCGTCACTAATGATTGATGTTGGGCATCAAATGTATTTTTTTTAATGTAACTCAGAATCTGTGAGGATTATAACCTCGTTCCGGACGAATGGTGGCACCCTTTTACCGCCCCCCACTGAAATTCGCTACTCTTTATGGTCTACAAATATGTTTCGTGTAATAGGAAAATGTTTGTTTAATCACATACAGACACAAACGATCCTTGTTGAGCTAGACTAATCTCGGCCGAATGTACTGAGGGACGTAGTTTGAGCCCATACCTGCACGTGGAAGGTTTTGTTTATGATTTCACCCTCTCATATTTTATACATCGTTACTCGTGGGGCTACAAGTCGTCAGGCTCACACTATTCTAACTTGACAGGGGAATAAGTGTAGTAAAGCCCGAACCGGTAGTAGAGAAAAACGCTGTGGAAAAACCACTTATTATATGTATATTCCAATTTGTTTATACAAAGAGGCTTTTATAAAATACAAACATTTTTCAGCCAAAATTTATAAAATAATACTAGAGTATCGGTGATATTTTATAGGTAATAATAGGTTCTACAGATAATTTATCTTTACGTATGAATATGTGAAATTAGATCTAAGAGCTTTTCTAGTTGTTCCTATGAAAATGGGACTGTAGTTCGGTGAGACAGTGCTCAGCTGTCATGTACATCTCTAGGATTCAGTTCGAATCTCGTTGGGGTGCAGTGGGAATAAATCTAGATATTGCGATTTTCGATCTTGTTTTCTTTCTTGCGTTCCGGGCCGCCCGTATGTGCTATCCGCATCCGGGTTCGAAACCCGTATCCAGGTGTCAATGATGGAGTAAGCATAAATAATAGCTTTGGCCGTTTTCACATTTCAACTTAGCGCAAATGATGCTACATCACTAATTTTATTATTTTGTCTCTATCTCTCTCATTTGGGCAAAGATATCCAGATGGCTTTGGAGGATTCAGTTGTCAATGACGCGCAAATGTGGAAACACATCTCGCCCTGTGACGTAAGGGTTCAAGTTCCAGAGAGGACGTTAAATGCTAATTCATTCACTTTTCAAACCCTGGAAAATGCTGTTACCGATTTAGCCTTGTCAAAATCAGCTCTTATCTTACGCTTTCCCAAAGAGATTATTTTGAATCCCTCTGTACCGAGGCCGGTTTTCTCCCTCATCGTCCGTGTCTTGTGCCCCTGATTGGTAGTAAGACGCAGATCTAAATACCGATAAGCTTAACTTCATGGCTATTAGCGGGGGATGTAGGGGGTATCGAATACAAGTGTACACTGTCACTCTGCTCTCACACAAATGCAGGTACATTTTATATCTTCCTCTGCCAGATATTACTTAAGAATTTATGCAGTTGACCATGTCGCTCTGCCTTCACACAAATGCAGGTACATTTTATATTTTCACTGGCCCCGATATTACTTAAGGATTTATGCAGTTATATATTATTTAATCAAAATATAGTTGCGAACATTAAATTTATTTTGCTGTTATAAGTGACTTGAGAAATTAAACTGTTGTTTTCACTTCATACGTGGGTAGCAATCTACCGTCACAATGCATTATATACTTGCATCGATGGCCACATGGTCTAAGATGTCACTAGACGGCCGATGACAAAGTGATCGATGTTTGAATCAAATGCGGGGTACACATTATACCTGGTCTAGAAAAATTTTGTCGACCAGCAAAACCAACCTTTTTTCTCACTCGCGCAAATGTGGTGTGCATTCATTGATATGCCCCCAGTCGATGGTTGCGTGGTCTAAGTCGTCACTGACGGGGAGCGACGTTTGAGATAGGTGTTTAATTCAAAAGTTACATGGTTAATGGTTATACAATCAGGTACACTAAAAACAAGAAAGATTAATGATTATTTTAATACAGAGTTTTTTGAATAAGATGGCTTACTTTTCTCTGGAGAACAGGGGTTGATATTCCGACTCTCCTTACAAACATTAATCATAGCTAAATACCAGTCTTTCATAGCATGAATAGTAAATATATGATAGTTTGATTTAGAGAAGCCTTTAATCTGAATATATATTACCGGGAAAACTTATATATTTTAGGCTTTATCTTTTCCAAAGCAATCTGAGCGCATAAGTGTACAAACAATGTACCTCGACTTGTCTTGTCTCCCCACACATTATTCCTGGATTGATAATTCAAACATTATATAATTTCAAGTCGATAAATAAAGATTTTTTATAACCTTATATTGTTTTATTATTGGCTATGATACCTATCAACATCCTTTCAGCTATAGAATAATTTTTACGGTGCGTCAAGTGAGCGGCGGGAGGGGGGAGGCTGTGGGAGGAGGCTGTGGGGGGAGGCTTACAGGCTCGAGGAGGTTATCTGACAGCCCGATAACGCTCGAAAAATAGACCGGGAAGCATCTAAACTACAGACTCGAACCAGGGAATGATCGGAGGATGTTAGATAGTTTTCCTTATGAAGGAATACTGGGAAAATTATATACCGTTTTCGATATGAAGGGAAATACGCAGGAATGAGATGGGGAAAATATAGACCGTTTTCGATATGAAGGGGAATACGCATGAATGAGAAAGTGGGAGGGGGTGGTAGGGCAGGGGTATAAATTGTTTTGACCCGTTAGCGGAAGTGGGGTTCCCAAACGCCCTAAACACTACTTATATTCTTCTCCAACACCGTGTCTCAAAACTACCAAAAATATCTTCACCTTTTTACTCACCCGCCTCGGTGGCGTAGTTGGCTAACGCGCTTGTCGTGTTGAGCTCGACCGCTGGGGACGGGGAGATCGAGGTTCGAATCTCGGTCGGGTGAACTGGGGTGGTTTTTCCTAAATGATTTTCCACTCTACCTCCACGCCAATGTGGGTTCACTTCCTCTAATTAAACCTTCCCAATTCCTGACCTGATCCATTAGTGTAATTAGTACTTAAAGCGTATAACCCGAACGGGTAGTAAGACGCGGTGCTAAATAATATTATATTATTATTTTTACTTTCTCACTATCTTTCAGGTATAGAAAATATTGTGACCATCAACAAAAATTGAACTCAAGATTTTGATGAATATAGACCCACCTACATCCAATTCATCAAAGTGGCTTTCGGATTTCCGTATTTCTGTCTATACCTTGGAGTATAGCCTAAACTGTTTTACCGATCGAGCTAATACATGGTATCCAGGGTTTTCATAGGGTTGCCCTGACTGGTTTTTGGTATTGGATATCCAACGCTAAAATTAAGGGTAGTTTACTGAAGAGAAATACGAGAAATCTCAATTTTGTCAAAATCGTTAGAGCTGATGCGTAAATTCTAATTTTTTTAATCATATCTCTGAATCCATTTCAGATATTAAATTACTTATCATCGAAAATGTGTAGATCTGATTATAATACAAATATTTTATTTTATCATAATATCCACGAAACTGTTTGAGATATAAAAATACTTACATTGCAAATATGTAGATCTATTTATAATACAAATATCTTATCTTAAACATATTATTACAAAACAAATCATTTTAAAGCTAAACGCCATTATATATAAATTTTTTGAACACTAAAGTTAAAGTATTGCGACCATCAAAATTAATGGATGTCAACGTTTCATGACCCATCGAATCCCAAAAAGTGGTTTTTGTAATGCCATCTGTTTGTTTAACCTTAAGATTAAGAGTAGTTTAATAAAGGGCGAAAAGAGAAAAATAAAATGATTTTCTCAAAAACGACCTTAACAATCTTGATTAAGATTCGTATCTAAGCGTTGATTAAAATTATAAACCAAATTTATATTTTCATGTTCCCATGAATTTTACTTTCAGGGTACTTTACAGAACCGGAAATTTCCTTACATCCGCAACTATTTAAGATACTAAATAACTTATCATTGCAAAATTGTAGTATTATTAAAATAAAAAAACTTTTATTTGAAATATAACTTTATAAAACTAATAGCTTCGAAAATATTGGCAAATATATTAATACATTTTTGTGAGCTGTATTTGTACAGAGACACAACATATTATGTGTTAACGCAATATTTTTCTAATTCCTTAGAGTAAGTAAATAGATAAGTAGGTCTATCAAAAAGTGTATGTTATTTTTTCTTAAACCTCATAGGGAAAATATTTGTACAATATTTGTAAAATATTTGAACATTTTAAACTCAATAGTCAATATCTACCTTTTTATTGGTCTAACTTATAAACGAGGAATTTAATAAAAATGCAATAACCATAAGATGTACAACCCTTGATAAAATGTTTAAAATTTTAACCGGAAGTCGAAATTTTAATATGAAGTGGCGACACTTGTGGACCCAATATAGATATTTTATTTTTGGTACAAATATACTAGTGAAAACTTTAATACATTAAGAATAAAATCATAAAATTAAAATCCGGGAGTCAAAACATGTTTAACCTTTAAGTATAACGCAATTATTTGTGCTCAGACTTACTAGGGTATATGAGTTCGTTTCACATATAACATGGATTTTGAGTAAATATATCCATTTAAAAAAAATAGAGAAAGAAAGTCAGTGTGGGGCTGAGTAATTTTTTTAAAAAATTTACGGCGAGCACTTAGCCAAAATTTTGCTTTTTTTTACCTCTTCTCTTATCTTCTTTACTTAAACGTTCATCCATTTTCACGCGCAAAATTACAATATTCAAAACATTTTACTATCATGTGATAAAACCGATAGACTAGTTGTATAAAAAATATTGTATAGTTTCACTAATAATTATAGTTATGAAACTAATGATTAACAGACATACACACACACGACAATACATTATTTGGATGGATGTATTTTTACAATGCCATAAATATATACACGTTCAGCATCAACTGTTTATTATCAGCATCAACTTACCTTTGTGAAAACAACAAATTAAAAGAGTATATGCTGGTATAAGAGGGTGGTAAAGATTATCTATTTCCTTTTCCTCCCTTCCTTCCGAGGGGAGGGTCGAGGTGGCTACTTACTTCAAAGAGAAAAATAATCTTATTAATAGCTTGGTAATAGAACCCAATAAAATAATCCGGCATTTTCTTAAAATTTACAGCTGTGACCCTATCAAAATATGACTTTATTTTATAGGAGAACGCAAGGTATAAGTTTCTAGTCTATTACTTTAATCTCAGAAGTACAACATTTTCATAACGTGTCGGTGACCTGGTGGTCTAGAGGTAAGGTGTCAGACTTCTGTGCGGGCGGCCGGGGTTCAATCCTCGGTCCCAGCACAGATTTATCTGATTTCCAAACCCTTCCTTCACCTCTGACAAGACATCTTGTAAATGTGGGGAATGCCAGGCCTCCACCGTGGTTCGGATTCCACGTTAAACTGTAGGTCCTTCATTTCATCTCACAATCACCCTACCATTACACATTAGAGTAAGAGCGTATAACCCGAACGAGTAGTAAGACGCGGTGCTAATAATAATAATAATAATAATAATAATAATAATAATAACATAACGTGTCGTAGTGATTATTTAAAAAAAAATTAAACTTAAGATTAAATTTTTAAAACTGGAGAAAGACCTGTTGATAGCTTTCGCCAACATTTTGTTGAAAACCATATTTAAAAATATTCAATCACTTATTACATAAAGCGGGATTTATAAACGTCTGCAACGAGTCTCAATACTCTCACCATGTAGCAACCTTAAATAGTATATCTTTACAACTAAAGCTCACAAAATGGTATTAATATATTTGCCAATATCTTAGAAACTGTTGGTTTTATAAGGATATATTTCCTTTAAAAGTTTTTTTTATTTTTAATAGTACTACAATTTTGTAATGATAAGTTATTTAATATCTCAAATAGTTGCTGAGATACGGAAATGTCCGCTTCTATAAAGCCCCCTAAAAGTCATTTTCATGGGAAAATGAAAAGATACCATTTTATTTATGCTCTTAATAAACGCCAAATAACGAATTTTAATTTAAAGCATTATAACAGCATTTTATAAAATCTATTTTTTCTCTTTTCGCCTTTTATTTAACTATCCTTAATTTTTGTATTAGTTAGCCAATTCCAAATATACTCTGGGCAATTCTATTAAACCCCTAAATACCAAGTATTAGCCCAATCAGTAAAATAGTTAAGGCACTACTCCGAGGTACAGAAAAACAGACGGAAATTCAAAAAAATAGTTTTCCGGATTCGG
>CABFVZ010000913.1:101710-174890 GCA_902151445.1 Timema monikensis
CATGAAACGTCGAAATTCATCAAAATCTCATGTTCGATTGTTTGACGACGATCATAATACTTTATCTAGGCCTACCTGTAAGGTAGCGAGAAAGTAAAAATTGGGTGATTGCAAAGAAAGCTAATATCTCTATAATGTAGGTACATAATAAAATGAATCAATAAAATAAATGTTTATGACATTTGATTTTCTATTTTTTAAATGTAGTCTTATATTATGTGTAACCCGCGATTAATTATATTTCATCAAAGTGGCCTGCGGGACGAATTCGTCTGTCCAAATCTGGTCTAAGGCGTTACTCTTGTGTTGGAATAAATTGCCGATGACAGGGAGATCGGGGCTAAAATCTTGTTAGGTTGTACTGAGGGTGATTTTTCCAAAATGTTTTTCCACTCTAGATCTACTCAAATACGGGTACACTTCCACTAAATTCAACATTGTTCATCCTTGTCTCTTAAGCGTACGTAGTTGGTATAGATGCGTATAGCCTGAACAGGAGGTAACACTTGGTGCTAAACAAAGAAAAATTGATACTGTGTCTATCAATAGGAAAGTTTAATTTCTTTACCAATTAAACACATATAAAGAAAGAAATTTAAGCAAAATAGGTAAAAAAAGTAAAAAAAATCATCATTTTATTTTATTTGATCTTAACTAAGGTAATTATTGCCATTCAGTGATTATTTTTACAACAGTCATTAAAATTAGGCAAAAGAAGACTCTATATAATTTAAAAATTGTCATAAATGTTTTCAATATGAATGATACTTTAACGTCAATCAATGCCCCTAATTTGATTTATTTACTTAACAATATTTAGTTCAACGAAACCATCTATAACAATGGTCGTTATAATGTTAAAGTTGATACAATTTTTAAAGTATTATGCCGAGGAGTTGTATATTCTGTGAACATCTTAATGTTATTATTATTATTATTATTATTATTATTATTATTATTATTATTAGCACCGCGTCTTACTACCCATTCGGGTTATACGCACTTACGCTAATGTGTAATGGTAGGGTGATTTTTAGATGAAATGAAGGACCTACAGTTTAACGTGGAATCCGAACCACGGTGGAGGCCTGGCATTCCCCACATTCACAATATGTCTTGTCAGAGGTGAAGGAAGGGTTTGGTAATCAGATAAATCTGTGCTGGGACCGAGGATTGAACCCCGGCCGCCAGCATAGAAGTCCGACACCTTACCCCTAAACCACCAGGTCACCATCTTAATGTTACTATTAAGAATAATAGGAACTTGCGTATCGGAATTGTGTGAACATTAATATACTATCGGATAGGGGATCACTTAACTTATACGGTTCAGGACTTTTGTTAAACGACATTATTTGTTTTGGTATCGCTGATCTCTTAAGGAATGACTTAACGGATTGAGACTTTATGAAGAGGATTATATTATGGTAGCGGTAGTTTCTTTGATAGTAAGGACGACGAACTTAAATTATAAAGATACAAAATGTGTAATTTAGACTAAATACTAAACAACGGATTAGATATATATGTATATAGATTATATATAAACAGCGTTACTCGTGCGTATGTGTGTATATACACACATACACAAGTCATGTTGTTTATCTTGAAGACTGAATGAAAACATATCTGCATGTGGCGACTTTTTCTTACAAGATTTGTACACTTACATAACTGTGTGTTGTTGTATTATAATCTTAAATTTGTCTGTAATCTTGTTGTCAACTAAAATCATCTGAAAGATCAGGAATTTTATGATATGTCATCGTTTATATCATCTTGGATTTTCAGTTGATATTTTTTATTTTTGCATAGTTGTCGAGTATTTTCTAGTCATTTTTAAGTAAATTTTAACTATTAATGTTGAAAAATAATATTTTTAAGCAATATCGATCTTTTATGGATCCATAAATCCTCAAACAAAAAGTTTTCAACAAACTGTGGACGGAATGAGATGATAATGCATGCCATGAAATTTGAATTATCTATTCGTGCTAGAGAATATACATTCCTATTAGAAAAGCTGCACATTAAAATGGTAGAGGTTGCGTCGGGAGGAGATAGATATTACTTCTGGAGCAGATATTTGTATATCAATATTATATTGAACAGAATACAAAAGATTTCTTTAGCACCGCATCGTACTATCCATTCGGAGTGTACTCATAAGTCTATGTAATAACTAAGCCAATATGTTAGGCATGAGAATCCGATACCTGATCTTAGTCTCTGCCTACTGAGTTAAGGATCCCAGGTTCGAATCCCGGAATGGCCAAAAAATATTATCATTGATGAAAATATGGGTTTGCCCTTTCACATTTATAAATTAACTGCCAAGGACTGGATGTTATGCCTGTTCTAGCCTTATGATAAATTATAATACACATTAAGCTAAGACAGGCCTAGCAAGCCGGTAGTGGAAAATATATTGCTGGAATAAAAAATAACCAGGAACCCAGGATGAAAACAGTAATTGATGTAAAGTAAATTAAGGTTGACTTTAGAATTTTAGTAGAGGGAGAGTGACAAACCATTTATAAAAGCCACCTTCACTATACCCTAAAGAGATTCAAACCCTGATCCCCTTATCATAGTTAGTCTAGTCTATTGCAAGAGTGGCGACTTAGACCATTTGGCCACTGAAGAGGATTGTTTAGTTGCTAAAGGATTGTCCAACATCCTTAGATTAGTCGGTAGCGTGTCTGTTTACTGAGCTAATGCTTTCGAGTTTTATTGGTAGCATGGCTAAAAGCTTTATCATTGATTGAATGTGTTTCCATTTCACAGTGGTGTAGTGACTGCCAGGGGGCTGGGTGTTGTGTCTGTTCTAAATTTAAATTAGTGTATAAGGCATGTGCTGATAAAATCATCTGGTTCAAAGAGTGTGAGTTAAATACCTTAAATAAAAAATGTTAAAGGATTCTCATTTCATAAATAAATTTATATATATATGTATGTATATATAAACATATATATATATATATGCTTAGTTTCTATTGGTTAAGTGAGTGTTTATTAATTCATGTGCATTTATTGCAGGTTTTTTTTTTAATTTTAAAGTCATGTTTTTAGAATTCCTATCTAATTTTAGTGGTAATTTTTTTATTAATTTTAGGACATCAAAGTCTAAGTTTTTATCAGCATGACTCAAATATTTATCAATGACTTTTTATTATATTTTATGAAACAAATACTATTTCAGTTGTGATCCAGCGATTTTATATCTTGAAAAGCGTTTTTTTTATGTTGGATCTCGGCCAAGGTTGCTGGCATGACACGCATGTTTGACGGTAGTTAAATAGGACTGATCTAATTGATATCAGCACAGTAGTGGATAGAAACTGAACGCTTGAGGATATCACAGCATCATCTTTACATCTGCAGAGGACAATACACTGCTAGGTAAGACATTTGAACTATTATAGATGCACTTTTTTGATATTTTTTTTGTAGTAATAGCGCACACATTAAGTCAACGTTTATTTCTCTTTTTTTTACTGCATCATACTACAGATCCATGCAATATAAATTTTAATTACTATGATGAAAAAGTGGGAATTTAAAGAAATTAAATTTATACTAACATAATAACTACATAATTCAATAAATTGACTTGTTTACCTTACTATTACATTATAAGGTCACAATAAGATTTATTTCAGGCCCCACTACGACACCCACTTCATAAAATAATGAATAATTGCATATACAAAATTTCAGAGCAAATACAAAGATTTAAAAATTATCATGTTTCCTAATATATAGAGCATAGTTTCGTAAACCAATGAACGTGAACCCCTGGGATGGCTATGGGGCACGCAAGCAAAGTATCCTAGATTTTGGTGGGAAGCAACTTTTAGAAACTATGAAAAATATATATAAAGCAATTAATGACAAAACTTTTCTATTATAGAAGTGTTAGTGTTATTTTATAAGCAATGATTATTTCTAATAAAAGTGACACATTACTTGTATGAGCACCCTTTTTTAAGTATGAGTACGGGAAAGTATTATTATTATTATTATTATTATAAGCACCGCGTCTTACTACCCGTTCGGGTTATACGCACTTACGCTAATGTGTAATGGTAGGGTGATTGTGAGATGAAATGAAGGACCTACAGTTTAACGTGGAATCCGAACCACGGTGGAGGCCTGGCATTCCTCACATTCACAAGATGTCTTGTCAGAGGTGAAGGAAGGGTTTGGTAATCAGATAAATCTTTGCCGGGACCGAGGATTGAACCCCGGCTGCCAGCATAGAAGTCTGACAACTTACCCCTAGACCGCCAGGTCACCAAGTACACTATAACTTTATCATTAAATAGGTATACTGTATGTTAGTAAAATATTTATTTTATGCTTGTGTTATATTAAAATAAAAGTACAAATCTCAATCGTGTGGAGCAAGTTTTAAGGCCGAAACTGCGATAGCTTACAAAACATTTTCAGTGGCAGTGGAGCCGGATGGGGCACGGGGATAGTGTCTCCTAGAAAGAATTTGCCCCCCCCCCTCCTCTTTTGGAATAAATTTTCTCCCTCCTCCCTAGATATATTTAAAATTTTATGAGCCATTCAAATTTTAAACTAAGAAAATTTCTTATATTAAACTTCAAAAATCATATATAAATAAGTATTAAATTCTCGAAAATTTGCCAAGGAAGACCACTCATCTTATAAACCTAGAGACAAAATAAAAATAAGTCAAGGATTAATCTAAATGCCTTCTAGAAGCTCAAATTTAAAAAAAGTTTCTTCAAATTGCTTTTAACAAATCTAAATTTAAATAAAACTCTGCATGAGGACTATTTAAATATCTTCTAGAGGCATCTAATTTTTGAAAATTTCTTGAGGGAAGACATAATCCAAATAGCTTCTAGGAGCATTAAAATTAAAATTAAATGGAGGAGTCTAGACTATTCTAATTACCTTTTACAGGACATAATTTCCAAAAAAATGGGGAAAGGATCACTTTAAATTAGTTACAGCGAAACCAAGGAATGGCATCTAGAAGAGGGGATTGCTCAGTCCAGGAATAAACTAGTCCTTTTTAGATGTATTTTACACCTCATAATATTCTTGAAAATGAAGCTGAAAGACTTGCACTAAATGGAAAATAAACCTAAAAAGCATTTAATTTTAACAAATTTACCGCTCTATATGGTTTCTGGAGGCTGTCAATTAATAAAAAAAAATACCGGTAGAATACCAGTATAAAGAAATTCTAGATGAGTATATTTAAGATAAAAATTTCGGTGACGACAACTCCAAATTGCTCTAAGAATCTTTAGTTTTCAAAAATGTTCATGAGAAGATCATTCCAAATAGAATCTCTAGGCATACAGTTTTTTTTTTATTTCTCTAAAATACCGCTTCGAATAAATTCTAAAGGCACCACACTCTCAGAAACAATTATATATATATATATTTAGCACCGCGTCTTACTACCCGTTCGGGTTATACGCTTTAAGTACTAATTACGCTAATGGATTAGGAATCGGGAAGGTCGAATTAGAGGAAGTGAACCCGCATTTGCGTGGAGGTAGAGTGGAAAACCATTTAGGAAAAACCACCCCCAGTTCACCCGACCGAGATTCGAACCTCGATCTCCCCGTCCTCAGCAGTCGAGCTCAACACGACAAGCGCGTTAGCCAACTACGCCACAAAGGCGGGTCAGAAATAATTAAAGTGAGGATTACTCTAAATTAAATAACTTTGAGGGGGCACCCAAATTTAAGAATTATCTAGAGGAGGACTACTGTAAATAGCTTCTTAAGGAATGTATATATATCATTTTAGGTATGGAATATTGAAAAATCTTGTTTTTTAAAAATTTGCTTCACTAAGATTATTTCAAAAAGCTTCTCCAAATAGCTTGTAAAAAAATAATTTTTAAAAATTGGTCAAGAGAACCACTCCAAATAGCTTTTAGTTACATCCAATATTGAATATTTATCGGAAAGTTTGGGTGGTGAAAGTATTTTCCGTAAAATATATGTATACATATATAATATATTTATTTTTGCTTAACTTTCACCCTACACAAATAAATTCTCGTGACCGCTTAGCATAGTAGTTGTTTTGTGAAGTGTAGGCATCATTCCCTACATGCTATAATGATGTATAGAGTCTTAAGATCTATCTTTTAATTTCAAATTGAAATATCTCCTATTATTTCGCATTGGAACTAAAGTTTATATTTAACTCTTCTTAATCCTTTGGAGAAAGAAGTACTTGAGATCGTCCAAAACTATTTAACTTGAAATATTAATAAGTTAAGACGTTCCATAATGCCCTGAAACTGAAATAATTAGTTTTTTATTGCTATCTATTTATCTGCCTTAATGTCTGTATCTCGGCCTAGAGCCAAAATCATTTTACCAAACTAGGGTTTTTATAAAATTCCCATAAAGATATTTTTGGAATTAGATATATAATCATATAATTAAGGGAAGTTTACACAAGGCCATAAAAATAAAGTATAGATTTCCTAGAAATAAGCCTTAAAGGTTTTGATTAAATTACAGTATGTTTATATACACAGTTATTGTTTAACATTACAAAAATAATAGTACGGAGAACTACACTGTCAATTTCCTGTTTTTTTCTTAAAATAGTCCTTTACTAAAAACTCTTGAAATTTGTGAAACGAAATAATAGGTGTATATATTGTTGTAGAAACCCCACACCAAAGATAATAAATGAAATCATATACACTGTTACTCTATGGCACTAGGAACTAGGAACATTGTTACAGAAATACAAAGAAAAGAAAAATATCTTTGTCCACCAAAGAGCATAATCATCAGATTCATTTTCAAAGACCTGAATTAAAAAGTATATATATTTGATTATAGCCCAGAAACTATTGTTTCTTTAAAAATATATTTAAAAAAAATATTTGTTTCCTTAACAGTACTACAACTTTACAATGATAAGCTATGTCCTATCTCAAATAGTGGTGGAGATATGTTGAAAATTGAAACATTTATCTCATGTAAAGAAAGTAACCTCAAAGTAATTTTCATGAGAAAATTTGAATTTACATCTTTTTTATAATGATAAACAGTGTCTAGATATAAAATTTAATCAAAATCGTTATAGCAAATTTCGAAAAAATATATTCTTTTTGCCCTGCAATAAACTAACCTTAGATTTAGGGATAGATATCTTATCCCAAAAACTCATATACCAAGTTTTAGCGCAATCGGTAAAATAGTTTTCGCTCTAGCCTGAGGTACAGAGAGACAGATGGCATTTCAAAAACCACATTTTTTTTTTATTTTCACAGGGATCGTTAAACTTCGACATTTACAAAAATCTTGAGTTTAAATTGTTTGACAATCATAATACTTTCTCTCCGATGTGTTGAGAAAAAGTAAAAGTTTATGTTACAATTCTGTATGATACTGTTTGTCTCTCTGTCTCTGGCCACAGATATGAAAAGTTTTGATAAATTTTGTTAAAACTTGCTATCCAGATGTTATATAATATGTATAAGGAAAATAGGCTTGGAAGTGAATGCTGAAAAAACTAAGTATACTCGTATTATCTAACAGCAAACAGAGATTGTGGACGATAATTTAGAGATTACTGCAAACAACATATTATTTGACGGTGTTAATGAGTTTAATTATTTAGGAACAATTTGAACTACAATATCGATATTATATTGGAAATTAAGAAAATAATACAGTCGAGAAATGCATGCATACTCGGTCAGTAAGTTGATAACAACTCACCTGTTTCTGAGAAATATAAACCTCAGAGTATACAAAATAATAACTCTACCGGTTGTTCTCTCTAAGTTTGAAACGTGGTCTCCTAAATTACATGACAAAAACCCATTTAGGGTGTTCGAAAACAAGGTTTTTAGGACGATATTTGGTCCAAAATAGGATAAGGCTACTGGGGAATCTAGGAGGCAACCCAACGATCAGTTACATACCCTGTACTCATTACAAGACATTGTTGTAATAATAAAGTCTCGCAGATAATGATGGTCAGGACATGCAAAGATAATGGGAGATTCTAGAACCATGGTCAGGTACTGAATGACAATCCCAATTGTAAGAGACCATTGGGAAGACCTAGATGCAGATTAAAAGATAACATTAGAATGGACATGAAAGGGATAGAATTTAATAAGGTGGCCTGGATAGAACTATATGAATATAGGGATAGGTTGTATTTAAGTGGACTGGATGGATCTAACTCAAGATAATGATAAGTGGAGTGTTAAATAAACTTTCAAGTTCCTAATGCCCTATAGTAACTAAGTAAATATCTATATGTTATAGGGCAATACATCAGGATTAAAAAATATATTCTAGTCTTTAATTAAGGGTATCTTACTAACGAGTGATATATTTTTTTAATTCCACATTTTTCGAAAATGGCTTTAACTATACTAACTAGATTAGTTTAAAGATGACACATTACCACGAATATTGAACCCGGTATCTTTGATAGTGCACAAATGCTCTGCCACTGACTGAGCTATACAAGATTTGTCCATTGATAAGGGTCCTTCTTCACTCATAGTGTAAGTTGTAGTGTAGAATCGTCAGCGACGAGTGATCGACCCTCGAACAATAAGATATATATACCACAGCCATCTGTGTGTGGTGGTTTGGTTCAAAAGGCGTATATATTAATAGTTTATATTCTAAACAATTTTATATAATTGTTTTTACAGAAAACATAATTTATAATATTTTACTGGTGATTGGTTTATGTAAGGTTTGAAATTTTTTTGAAACTAGCTCAGACGATTCTGTTAAAAATTGGTATCGTGGGACTATTTTAAGTGATCATGTATGTTTGTTTTTATAAACTAAATTAACTAAGGTCAGTTTGCTCATGGTCAATGGTAAAAAATTTGATATTTTTAAAATTGATCTTGAACATTGAGCTCAAATTAATATCTATTGATTGTTTCGTGATAGATCAGAATAAACTTCTAATTTTAATAACTAAAAATAAATTTAGGTTAGTTTACATACTACTTATTCTTGAAAGTTTGAAATTTGCTAGAAATATTTGGACAATTTGGCTTAAAGCTTATACATAAGGAGTGTATTTTGGTATTAGCAGGATGATGTGTTTCTTTTTACGAGAAGAACTTACTCAAAGTAAGTTTGCTAAAACACTACTTTTGAACATTTTATTACAATCTTTAATATACAATAAGAGAACAGATATGCGATTGTGTCATACAATTTACTATCATTATTATTATTATTATTATTATTATTATTATTATTATTAGCACCGCTTCTTACTACCCATTCGGGTTATACGCACTTACGCTAATGTGTAATGGTAGGGTGATTGTGAGATGAAATGAAGGACCTACAGTTTAACGTGGAATCCGAACCACGGTGGAGGCCTGGCATTCCCCACATTCACAAGATGTATTGTCAGAGGTGAAGGAAGGGTTTGGTAATCAGATATATCTTTGCCGGGACCGAGGATTGAACCCCGGCCGCCAGCATAGAAGTCTGACACCTTGCCCCTAGACCACCAGGTCACCATAATTTACTATCAATAATGTTTCTGCAACAATGTATATTATTTAGTTGATAGTTTTTATTAAATATCTCCATTTTTATGAAAGTGATAGAGAAAATCTGTGCGGTGCACCGTGCCATTTATTTTACTTGGTAATCAAGTTAGACAAAGAACAAATTAGTACAACCTTCAATAGTAGATTATATTTATAAAAAATAACCAATGTTCGAGTGGTTCAAGACCTCAATCTCACAATATTTCTCAAAATTTTACAAACTACGTTTTCGATAATATATTGTTTACGGTTAAATTGATCAAAGCATTTGACAGCTATCACGTGGTAAATATCTGAACAGATTAATAAAATGTCTACCCGTCTCAGGGGCGTAATTAGACAACACGCTAGTTTCATGTTGAGATAGCCTGATGAGAACGGGGTAAATTGAGGTTCGAATCTTGGTCGGGTGAACTGGGGTGGTATTTCCTAAATGGTTTTCCACTCTCCCTCCAAGAAAATGAAAGTTTACTTCCTCTAAATTCAACCTTCCCAATTCAAAATTTATTAGCGTAATTAGTGCTTGTGTGTATAACCATAATGGGTAGTTTTAAGTTGTGCTAAAAAAAAATTAAACAAATGAATGGCAAATGTTCAAGTTAAAACAGAATCCCGCTTCAAACGTTCAATAATTTTTGAAAACAAATAACTATACCTGCCTGGTCATAATTTGGATATTAATAAGAAAGTAGACCCAGTAAGTAATTATGTACAGTCAATATTATAATATCCTTTTTGGTTTGTTGGTAGATAAATTACAATGAAGTCCAAGGTACATATATTAATTAATTTATCCAAGTTCATGCAACTTGTTTGTTATTAGGGTCTACTTATTTAAATAATTAGCAATATACAAAGCGTAGTTCTTAACAATATTTTTGTTTAGACATTCTGTTAGCTATTAAAAAGGATGATTATAACTTCTTTATATTATAGATTAATTTAATATTAGAATATTAGAATTTTACATAGTTCTTGACCCAAATATATATGATTATATAGGCTATAAATAATAAAACAGTTATAAATTACAACATTCAAAGCCTCAAAGCCGCATTAGTACTGCACGTCAAACTATTCTTGTCTGGCTTACTTATTATAGTTAAGTCGGTGTTTGAATCCTGGCTCAGTGTCATGAACATAGATTTTCCATAATGGATTATCAATCTATTTCCACAAAATTCGGTTACATTTACCCTAAAGTCAACCTACCCATCCATATCCTTATAGTATAATCAAATTTATTATTCCGGAGATGTAATTAGACGTAATTCAAATATATATAATGTATGCATAAAACATATAGTTTAATAATTATACACTGTGCATTTTTAAATACTTACTAAACTCTCACTTTATATATAATATTTAATAATAAGTATTTGTTTATTTATAAATATATATACATATGTTTATTTATAAATATATATATATATATATGTTTATTTATAAATATATATATATGTTTATTTATAAATATATATGTTTATTTATAAATATATATATAAAATATATATGGCTGCATAAAATAAGTGCTGCTCATTATTTGTGAAGAACAATTGAACTTTAAGGACCATATGTGTATTACTCGTGTATGATTATTGCTGAAGCAAATGGAGAATGCAGGAGGGACAGTAAAGTGTGAAAAAAGTGAGGATATAAGTATGGAGTGGTTTTCTGAGCTACATGAAGCTTATGTTCCTATCCCGTAAGAGAACGACGTGATTAGATATGTGTGACTGAGTGTGCGTGTATGTATGTATGTATGTATGTATGTATGTATGTATGTATGTTTGTATGTATGTATGTATGTATGTATGTATGTATGTATGTATGTAATGTATGTATGTATGTATGTATGTATGTATGTATGTATATATAAATGTTGTTCTGTCTTAATTTCAGTTGACAGCAACTTCCTTCCAAAATGGCCATCATAACTGATTCTATGATTGCGGACCTACTACTGCTGTCTATTGCGAGCACCATAGCACTATATATATATTTCACACGAAATTTCAATTACTGGAAGAATAGAGGTGTACATTTCACAAAACCTTTTCCATTTTTCGGCAATTTAAAGGATATGTTCCTCCAACGCGACTCTTTTGGAGGTTTACTAATGAAAGAGTACGAGAAACACGCTGGCCAACCTTATTTCGGGTTGTTCTCAGTCGATAGACCTGCCTTCGTCATCAGAGATTTGGACCTGATCAAGAATATCTTGGTGAAGGACTTCGACGTATTTATGGACAGAAGTAACCCCATGGATGAGAAAATCGATCCGTTAAATGCCAAAGGTATCGTTGGACAGAAAGGAAAGAAATGGAGGTACATCAGAATGAAACTGACACCTACGTTCAGCTCCAACAAGATTAAAAACATGTTCGGTTTGGTGGACGCAAAGGCAGTGGAGTTGGCTGAGTTTGTAGAACAACAGTCACTTAGAGGTATGTTCTGTAAAAAACACACGCACACGTGCACATACATACACCTGCTTTAGTATATTACAAACAATCAGAAGTACCTGACGTTGCTCAGGGTAACCAGGCAATTGTTTGCGGAATTTCCCCAGGTAATGCTTTTCTTTGATTCAAACAGAAAGGGAGAAAATCTTCATTTTATTGCCTACGACACAGTTTTGATTAATTTTTAAAAATCTAAATGTTAAACTTTCAGCTTTGAGGTGCATATTTTCGAGCACAGGGGCCACCAATTTTTAACTTTCATAGCTCTACATGCAATAGATATCACAAGGCTCATGACAGACAGACATAAGATACACAAACTCTTCAATGTATCAATATTTATAATAATAATAATAAATAAACCAATCATTGTTTATTTAAGATTTAAAAGAAAATTACATAATGGTTTTTTTGATCCAATGTACCTAAAGGTACATCTTCAGGTCTTTCAGTTAAATGTTTAAAAAAAATAAAAATTACAATAATAAAATAATTTAAAAACAAAAAGTTTTACACATATCAAAACATTTCCCCTCAAAAATATTTACATATTTGTTTGAAGCATGCCTTGAAGTATCCAGTCTTTACTTTAATTTTCGCTATAATTATTTGAGGGATTTCTCGCAGCGGCGGTGGTAGCAAATTAAACAATTTGGGGATGGTTCATCTCAGTTCCTGTTTATCAAAATAATTAGAGTATTTTACGATTGTATACATCTCTTTGTTAAAAATTGAGCATGTGTTAAGGGAATGGGTTTTTATTTGCTTGTATTAATTGAAATGGTAATATCCTATAAGAGGCTGTACTCGTATAATTGGTTAAGAATTAGAATTCTATGTTATTATTATTATTATTATTACTATTATTATTATTATTATTATTATTAGCACCGCGTCTTACTACCCGTTCGGGTTATACGCACTTACGCTAATGTGTAATGGTAGGGTGATTGTGAGATGAAATGAAGGACCTACAGTTTAACGTGGAATCCGAACCACGGTGGCGACCTGGCATTCCACACATTCACAAGAATTCTATGTTGAATGTATGTCTGTTTGTTAGCATTTTTGGAACCATATATTATTTTCTGGTTTTTTTCTTGCAAAAGTGAAATTTTGACTATGTAGAATTCTGTCGATCCTCCCCAGAGGGATATGTTATAAGATATTATTGATTGAACTAATGATTTATATATTTTTACTATCGTTTTGATATCCAAGTACATTCTAAGATGGTAAAAAAATATGCCAATCCTTTTAGTTTGTTCTCAAGTTCTTTCATGTGCCAATCCCATTTATGATGTTTGTCAATTATTAGCCCTAGGTAAGTATGACAGTCTGTTGCGTCCAGTTTTTCGATACAGTCACTACATGTTTGTGTCCAATTATGCAAACAATTATAGCTATGATGCGTAATATAGACTCTTTTATGGTGCATTTTAGGAGAACATTTATGTATAACTTTAGTTTTCTTTGAATTTATTATTAGACGATGACCATAATAATAATAATAATAATAATAATAATAATAATAATAATATTAATTGCGTCAAGTTAAGTGTAGACACAAAAGCAGTCAATAACGTAATAGCCACAAATAAAAAATAAAAAACCGTCTAGGGCTTCACTTTCACAAAAGATTGACTAACTAGTGACTGTGGAGGTCCGGGCTCGGACCCCAATTGGGTGTGTGATGATGTTTTTCTCTTAAATTTTCTCCCAATAATTTTCTATGGACTATATTTATTCTTAAGTCTAAACTTTCTTATCCCTAATGTAAATATACAGATGGTCCAAACGGGTAGTATTTTGTGCTTAACACAAACAAAATGTTCTGATTTAATTAAAGTTGTATTGTGTCTTTGAAACATCAGACCTGTAATTCTTATGAAAAATATTTCATTTAGAGAGCTTGTTTCTTCAGTTAAATGGTGTCCTTAATAGCTCAATTCACGAAAGATTAACAGGAATTTTAGGTTCAAAATATGGCTTGAACCAGAAAACGTATTGTAGTGTGGTTTTCTGCATTCTTTATTTGATTAACGTGATATTGAGATATCTATGTCTATAAGCTTTTTTAATTTATAATATTTAAAAAATATTGTACTCTTTAAAATGTCATACAAAGTTTTTCACTGGCCTCAATTCAATCTTTTTTTAATATGTTTCAGTAGACTACACTACTTTGAGACGACTGATATGAACTACAATACCTATCTAAGTTATGTACTATCCAAATGGTGATACAGGCTCTTAAGATACATTGTTTCCATTTATTCACAGGGAATATTATACCAGTCAAAGAAATAACGGCTGGCTACACACTCGACGTGCTCGCTTCCTGTGCGTTCGGTGTGAACGCAAATGCTATTGTTGATCGCAAAGCAGAGTTTCATGAGATATTGAGGCAGATCTTTGAAATGAAAACAATTGATTTAATTAAAACAAATCTAGCCTTTTTTCTCCCATGGTCCGTAAAATATCTTAAATTAAAATTAACTAACGACCATGTCGACAACTTTGTCCGAAAGACTCTGTGGGACGTCGTTGCCCACAGGGAGAAGACAGGGCTTGTGCGCGAAGACTTTGTCCATCTACTGATGAAACTTAGGAAAGGCGGGGAAGTTATAGAGGAAACAAAAAACGATGCCACTGAGGTTGCTGATCAACAAGATAGCACGGATATGACCAACAAAAATAACGTGTTAGATGTCAGTAAGTATCATGGTTATATTAGTTACTGTTTACATGGAGGAATTACAAAAGTTTTATCGAAGTGCAAAAGCTAACTTTATGAATCAACACTAACTAAATGTACTCAACAAGCATGAATATTTGACCATATCAACGGGAATTTATCATGCCCAATTTGACTACCTAGTCGTGTATGTTTCTACACCCATTTGACTAACTCATTATGCATGTATCAACAGTAATTCGACTATTTCATCAAGCATGTAGCGACACCCATTTGAATATCCCAACAGATATGCATAGAGACATTCAACTAACTCAAAAGACATGTAACGACACCTTCAAATACCTCAACAGGCATGTAAAGAGACCTTCAAATACCACAACAGACATGTATCAATACCCATTTACTATCTCAACAGACATGTATCGACACCTATTTTACTATTTTAACAGACATGTATCGACACCTATTTTACCATCTCAACAGACATTTCAACACACAAGTATTGGCCTACATTTATCTATTTCAACATACAAGTATTAACATCCATTTATCTATTTCAACATTCAAGTATCGGCATCAATTTATCTATTTCAACATACATTTATCGACAGCAAATTTGGAGAGTGGTTCTGGTCTACTAACCCACATGGACTCCAATGGGTCTTGTTTTAGGTTACTTTGTGAGAACATTCCTCGAGTAGAATGCAACTGTTTCTGAACTCACTATATTAAGTAATAATAATTATACCAGGCGTTCTGGAGAAAAATATTGTATTGTATGGATTCAGAATTGAAATTTAATCACTTTTATTAAAGCTATGGTACTTTAAAAAAATTACAGTACTGGATAATAACTAATTCAAATATTCAGCCTAATATATTTCAATATACATACACACATACATATATAAATATATATATACATACATATAAACATACATACATACATACATACATACATACATACATACATACACACATACATGCATACATACATACATATATACATATATACATACATATAATAATAATATTTAGCACCACGTCTTACTACCCGTTCGGGTTATACGCTTTAAGTACTAATTACACTAATGGATTAGGAATAGGGAAGGTTTAATTAGAGGAAGTGAACCCGCATTTGCGTGGAGGTAGAGTGGAAAACCATTTAGGAAAAACCACTCCCAGTTCATCCGACCGAGATTCGAACCTCGATCTACCTCAGCAGTCAGGCTCAACACGACAAGCGCGTTAGCTAACTACGCCACAGAGGCGGGTTACATACATATATACATATATATACATATATAAATACATACATACATACATACATACATACATACATACATACATACATACATACATACATACATACATACATACATACATACATACATACATACATACATACATACATACATACATACATACATACATACATACATACATACATACATACAAGTAATCACACCCTTCCCTTAAGGGGTAGGCAAGACACTGTAAATATAACTCAAAAAATAACTTCGTACCCAAGTCATCCTCAATAGATTTCTCCACACTTCCCTATCCTTGCATACTCCTTTCGCTTCAACATCCATAAACCGAGTCATACAATGTCATTTAATTCTTAAAACTCTTAATGTTTCTCTTTTCTACATATTTTTCTACCACATCTAGCCAAGTGTTACATGGCCTACCCCTTACTTTATATCCACACACTATACCTTCATATATTTGCTCCGACACCAGCCCCTCGATGATCAATCTATGATTTGATTAAAGTAATTAATAATTCAGAGGGATGCGTTTTCCACCAAACTAGGAATAAACGTGGACACAAACAAACCAAGCAAACTACCGACTTATCTAAAGTGTTGAACTTGGATAATTTTAAGAAGGTGCACCACTAATATCTAGAGATAGTTGTAAGACGATTGGCTAAAGGTTTTCTGAACATCAGTTTGTATTCATGGCAAAGGGACGTTATTTGTGTCTGAGGGAGGGGGACTAAATAAATAAACTTTTTGGTGAAATTTTACTACCCAAGCCAAGGGGGGCTCAGAGGTACGATCACAATATAAGTGTAGCAATTTTACGCCCCTAAATGAAATGGTCCTTTAATTTGTACATATTTTAATACTTTTACTGATATAGACGTTATTTAGAGTGGTCTTTCTCCATAGATATAAAATTTGGGGTGCCATTAGAATATATTTAGAGTGGTCCTCAAAAAAAATATTTTTTAAAATTTAAATGCCTTTACAAGCTATTTAAAACTATCTTCCCTTAGATGAGCTTTATAAATGAGTGGACTCTATAAGATATTTGAAGGGGTACCCTCTAGAATGTTTTTTTAAATTTAATTTGTATAATCCTCTAAGCAGTTTAGAAGGGTTCTCACCAAAAAATATTTTGAAAGCCGTATTCCTTTAGAAGCTATTTGGAATATGTTATAAATTTTATCATTATTGAGAATATAAGAGGGAAGGGAATGTAAAGAGTAAATAAATTCCTTTGTCCTCGAAATAAAGGTGACCATTTAAATTTCCCTACAACTAAACAATAGTAGTTCAAACTTTGGAATAGTTGATCTTATAGTAACTGGATCTAAGTTATGGGGGAATCCTTGAGTGCTTTCAATCAATATTAAACTTAAATGATGTTTTTTTACATACATACATTTTGTTCAGAACTGGACGATGACGACTACGCGGCTCAAGCACATAGTTTTCTACTCGCTGGGTACCACACGACAGCTAACACCACGTCGTTTGCCCTGTATGAGCTGGCAACCCACCCCGATTTGCAGACTAGACTTCAGAAGGAGATTATCAGCGTCCTTAACAAACATGGTGGAGAAGTAACCCATGATTCCATTGGGGAGATGACGTACCTAGATATGGTGATCTCAGGTAATACTCTTTCCTAAGTCTATATGCAGTTAGAAAGATGAACGACCTTAACAAAGAGGTCTCAGATACCACTCCTTCCTAAGTTTATCTACATTAGGAGAGATGGATAAACGTGACATAGTGGTCTTAGGTAGTAACACTCCTTTCTGAATCTATCTACAGTTGGCGAGATGAAGGACTATACGTGGCATAGTAGTCTCAGGTAATACTAATTCTGAGCAAATCTATAGTTGTAGAGATGATTTACCTTGACATGGTGGTCTCAGATAACAATCTTTCTTTAGTCTATATACAGTTGGAGGGGTGACCAAACGTGATATAGTCGTCTCAGATAACACTTCATATGCCGATATAATAGCCCATTTTAGTATAATATTGAACGCGGGGAAAATACTTTACTCTCAAATTGTCTGGGATTTTTCTATCACGTGGATGTTGAGGTTTGAATTCCAGTATATATTTATGAGGAGTTTTTCTCTTTACCCTCAAGGCAATCAAATTCATCTAAATTTTCAAAATGTTACCAATCTCACATTTAAATATTCAAATTGCCTGTAATTGCCTGTATAAATAATCAGTTGTGATGGAAGATTTACAATCAATTTTTATTGTATAGTTTAAATCCTAAATAGTTATCAATTTTATTTTAAACAATATTTATTATTTACAAACTATGAATTTGAGAAAGTATGATAATGTTAAGGCTTCCACCGGTTCTTCACCTGTCAGAAATGCAGTGGGGGGTTCGTCACAAATATGTCACAAACATTTAATTCATTTGGATGGAAATTATTGAACCATGTCTTAAAGTCAATATAGCAGAACGTCACTCTCCCATATTAATGTATTCAGGCTACAATTAGTTTATAAATGAGTGAGTATGATCCAAAGGATTTAATGAGGGGAGCATGTCCGTAAACCATAAGTACCGGGTCGGATGCACCCAGATTTATATAATACAGTCCGTAAACCAACAATTAAGTTCACACATGACAGATGCACCAGTATTCGTCTAGAAGCATTGAGAGTGTACTTTTTCTGTCACAATCACCATCTTGAAGTGGCTAGCTTTTCTCTATCACTTTGTTCTCTTCGCCAATCAGAGAGGAGCTAAATCATCCAATTGTATATTTTATAAATGCATCGCTTCCCATACTGAGAGAGGTTCAGTGAGCACTATTATTCCTGAATTTGGATGTGTTTTACGATGGACCTCTATCGTCATGTTACCAAAATATTTCCCCATCTTGGCTTCCTGTGTAAATGTAGACTAAACATTATACTACATATCACATGTGTAGATAGAGCATAGAGAATTAAAGTTTTAAAAATGTTTTACAGTGTATTAATACTAAAGACACTATTGGCGGAAATAATTCTAAGATAACACAATAGATTGTATTACTGGTGTTATGTAAACGAGTGGTTCTGCTTGCGTGTAATATCACTGTGCCTTTACTCTACCTTCTCCAAGAAAATTCATGTTTAATGGCCATGATGTTAACTGTACTAATAAGTTTTTTAAGCAAAGTAATACATAGATTCTAATTATGTATATACTGATCTTACAGAAACCCTGCGCAAATATCCAATTTTGCCGTTTTTGGATAGAAGAACTCTAAGGGATTACAAAATTCCTGGAACCAACATTGTCCTGGAGAAAGGAACCCCTGTCTTCATCCCCCTGCTGGGACTTCATTACGATCCCAAATACTTTCCTAGCCCAAATGAATTTAACCCTGAAAGATTCACCCTTGAAAATAGGAAGAGCATTCCAAATTACGCTTATATGCCATTTGGTGAGGGACCAAGAAAATGTATTGGTGAGTTTGAATTTATTTTATAATAATATGTTGTTTATAATATTTAATTTCTCTTCTATAATAGTGTGTACGAATAGTAATTAAAAAATGCGAAGTTGAAATATATTATTGGAAAAAAATATATATATCTACAATATGTGTGCATTGTGCAGCTTATTTTGGAGATGTTGTTTTTGCAAGCAATTTTCCCATTTATTATGTATGACTATGCACATCTTTTGAACCTAAACTATTTGTATAGTATGATTTAAATTGTTTAGTTTATGCTATTTACATTTCAGCACGTTAGGAATAATAATTCACAACTATCTAAACTAAAAGTATTTACCAAAGATGACCATAAAATAATAATTTATTCGAAAACTAATATCTATTTGGACAAAACTATACCTAACCAAAGTAATATCTCTTAACTCCCCACAAACAGTATTATGTGCATTCAGATTAATATATTTGTAGTTATTAAAATTATATTGAACTATACTTCATTTAAAACTATATTGGTATGTGAAGTCAGCAAAGTAATTAGGGGTAGCATGTGGATCTGTCACATAAACGTTACAAAAATGCATATAATGATTTAAAATTTAAAATGAATTTCAATCTTCAAAAAATAACTTATTTTTTTCAAACTATTAATTTTTTTCATCTTCTATTCCAATGTGTCTGGGCTATACATGTTTAATAGTATTAATAGAGTAAGGACGAGTAATGCAAACATTTTTCAAATGGGGCCTGGCTTGTTTTTATTTCATTTGTATTACCTTTTCTAGGTATGAGGTTTGGCCTTATGAAGGTCAAGACGGGCTTAGTCCACCTTCTATCCAAGTTCGAAGTCCGGCCTTGCCAACAAACTAAGATTCCACTGGTTGTGGACAAAACTGCTATGATGATGACAACAGAGGATTCCATGCCTTTAACATTCAATAGAATCAAAACCTAGCATAGTAAAAAGAGCCATCAAGAATACACTAAGGATGTGACAACTAATAGCAAACTTTATTAATGAACACATCTATGTACACTCAGTCGACCTTGAAAGATAGTGATGTTGCCTTGACTGATAACACTACGGCTCTATCTTATAAGATGCACAGAAGTGTAAAAAGAAAAAGGATAAGTATGTTTTCTTCCAAGGTAGAAAGAAGTTGACATTTTATGGATTCCCCCGTCCATACAAAAAAATAAAAAGCACAACAGAAATGTTCGCATGTGACAGAGAGCTCTAAAATAGTCACAAGAAGTCTGCGCCCTCCGCTATGTCAACTCTGCATGAGATGAAATGGTTTCATCTTTGTCCACTCTTGCAAATATCTACTTGCGAGGGTAATTTATATATCACAATCAACTGACTCTAACCTATGAGGACGTGTCATGTAATTGACACAGACCACCAGCGGATTGAACATAGTAATAAATAGTAAGCTTCTGTTTTATATTTTAAGCTGACGTTTTTTACTTCCATGATTATAATTTTGTTGTATTTGAAATGTATTTAACAATTATATTAATATATAAAGTTTAGTAATACATATGAATTTATTTTTGAAATAAAAACTATTTTGAAAATTAAAAAAGTTGTACTTATTTATATTTTAGAATGGAAGGAGGGCATGGATGTCATAAGAAGATGATTTCAGTATTTTAAAAAAATCACGTTGTTTTCAAGATTTTTTTATTATTTGAGGTGCCTACTTAAAAAATCCACTTGTGGATGGATAATATATTTGAAGCCAGGCCTCCACCGTGGTTCGGATTCCACGTTAAACTGTAGGTCCTCCATTTCATCTCACAATCACCCTACCATTACAAATTAGCGTAAGTGCGTATAACCCGAACGGGTAGTAAGACGCGGTGCTAATAATAATAATAATAATAATAATAATAATAATAATATATTTGAATACATTCTCCCAATTTCCATAAAAACTACTAAATTTGTTAAGTTAGCATGTTTACAGTTTATTATTGCATATAATTGGTGATTATTATTATTATTATTATTATTAATATTATTATTATTATTATTATTATTATTATTATGCATTATGTCTTGCGACATGTCTATTTTTATCAGCAAACTTAGACCGCCAATTATCTCTCTCTTCTACCTCCTCCTTAGAATCCCAGAATTTTTTCTTTCCTGAGTCTAGAAATATAGTCTATGTTCTATTATAAATTAAAAACTGATGATATACTAATACATAAATTGATTGTTTCAAATCTAATTTAAACAATAAATTGGTGCAATCTAATGAGTTGTGTCTAGAAATTTGGCCATTTAAAGGACTTCTGTAGCGTTGATACCCAATACACACCTTCGACTTCTAGCAATGTCTATTTGTTAATTTGTTATTTAAAACCATAATTATCTTACCCACAAATACAGATGAGATGAAAAATACCAACAGTACTCTATATCATAAGCAACCTAACATTTTTATCTCAATAAATATAAACGTAAAAATGTTTAATGTGTTCACTTGAACGATATTTTACGCAAATCACCACAGTTATATGTTTTTATTAAGTATATTACTATATTAGAAGTAAATTCCATTCATTGTAGGAATTGTTTTCTTAAAGACCTTTTTTTCTACCAGAAATCGGTTATATAGTGGATATTGGTAGATAAAAAGACCATTTAGAGAGTAATTCCTACCGTGAATGGAGATTATAAAATAGCTTTTTGGGTACTTGAAATCAGGCTTTATCGAATTGGGTCCCAAGAATCACCCCTTGTACAAGCTGCGTCCCGAAGAGGTTACAGATAAATTTTACTGCCACCGAAGCCCTGAGGGGCATCCGAAGGAGTGAACAAATATTATTATTATTATTATTATTAGCACCGCGTCTTACTACCCGTTCGGGTTATACGCACTTACGCTAATGTGTAATGGTAGGGTGATTGTGAGATGAAATGAAGGACCTACAGTTTAACGTGGAATCCGAACCACGGAGGAGGCCTGGCATTCCCGTGAACAAATACATTTCACTACCACCTTAGGGGCGTCTGAAAGAATGAAAACTAAGAAATAAAATAATATTGGAAAGATGAACAAATGTATGTTTATAATCTTAAATTAAAGTAAAATTCAATCAATTATACAGTCAAAAGTTATATAGCCTAACATTACCTAACCTAACAACTAAACAGCAAAGAGATTTTAAATAGAGATTGAATGTTATATTATTATTATTGTTTGTGCATTGTTTATTGTTAGATCAGTACCAGTCTCTACTTCATGTTTCTGTCCTCTATGCTATCTCTTTGGATAGTGAGTGCTTACTTTATCCAGGTTCTCTATGCTTCGAAATTAGTTAGTTATTGTTTTGTTTTGTGATCTGATTGCCTTTTGTTGTGATTTAGACGGTTTTTTGGTCTTTTCTTATATTTTCTTGACTCCTTCCACCTTCATTAACCTTTCCTTACTCTTGGAGGCAACAAGAACATACCTGGACCCCTCTAGGTCTATGGTTTTCCCGCCAAGTGTCGCTGGCGCGGTTTTTCGTTCTGCCGATTTAGTGAGTCGTGTGCTCAGACTTGATAGACCCAGAAGTGATGGTTATAGGTTCCGTGAACTTTCACCTGGAAGTGGTCCAATCTCAGTTATTCATGTGCGTGTGTTAATCAAATTGACTACTCCAAGACAACACCAATTTGACAACTTAAAGTGAAGGTGAGTTGCCTCTACCCATTCCCATTCCACCATTCAGTCCATTTGTCCGTGTTCGTAACACTGGTCCTACAGAGGTTTTTAGTTTTCAGTTTTTGTGACTTACGCTACAGTAATAATAATAATAATAATAATAATAATAATAATAATTATTATTATTATTATTATTATCATTATTATTGTAAGCAACTGACTGACTTTATGGCACTAGTAATAATGGTAATGGCGGGTCTAGGATACATCAATGTGTAGCTTAATTTGTGGAAAGACTAGTCAGTACTAATGTACCGTTGCCCTGGAGACGCCCAAGTGGATTAATCGTACATCCTTTTCATGGATGTTCTTTGCATGTCCCGCTGAGGTATATAGTAAAATTTAATAAAAATATATTAATAGAAATAGTGATGGAAGAAATTAAATGAACTATATTATTAGAAATTAACAACATACTAAATATATTTTAAGTTGGATAGTTTGTGGTTGGTGACTTCTATGGAATTGAGATGGTTCCTTTTTAAATGAATTTCTGTTTCGGCTATAAAAATAAGTCTGTTCAGTTGGTAGATAAATTAGTTCTTAAAAGCATTCTGTAACTTCTGTGATGTGGAAAAAGAGGGACCTGATATATAGATAGTGAGCTGTGACCAAGCCTGACCCTCAACAATGATATCAACGAGTTGATTAGACCTCACCTTTGGTAACTGAGAACAAGCCAGGATAAACATACATGGAAAGTTAATAAATAATAAATACAAACACTGAAAAAGGAAGGAATTCAAATAAAAGGACACGTCAAAAATCATTTTAGATATTATTAATTTGATTTCTAATGCTTGTCAATTTCAGTATTCCTACCTGAGGAGCTCCGGTTACGTAACAATACTAAGGGAGGCCATGAATCTCTTTTTAAATATATAAAAAAAAAATTAATGTTGTGCCTTAGAATGAGACAAATATTAAATTTTTAATCTTAATAAAAAAATATAAAATATTGAAGTAAATATTGAAACACGTAGAAAAAATTCATTATGATTCAAGTTAATTTAAATAAAAAGTTAATATGAAAAATAGATTATTGAGAAAAATTAAAATTTTTATGTCTAATGATGGTTAAAATAATAACTATATGTGTTGAAAATATCTATAGTTTTTTATAATATTTTGATTTAAATACTGACCATTGGAATTTAGATAAATTTAGATAAAATCTTGGATAATAGTTTGGAATAGTTTCTGCACTTAGATGGCTGGAAATTAGAAAGGATAAAACTCGGGTAGAATCAGAATGCTTTCACCCATGAAAAAAAAAGTCCTCTGTTAAGATATTGAAAATAATTTCTTGAAAGGGAAAATCTTTGTGATAGGCTAAAAACCTTTAACCATTCACAATAATGGCTTATACATTTATTCACTATTCCTAAATATCTTTCTTATTAACCATCAAAAATCAACCACTAACAATATATTTCTGCTCATCATGTTCTCTGCTGATGTGAACTAAATTTTTTGGTTACATGCATAAACAACAAACCCTAGCCGATGGCGTGTTCTGTGGGCAATTCAATTCAGCCTCCGCTTTCAAGTTTGGTGTAGGCTGGAAGAGAGAGAGAGAGAGAGAAAGAAAAAAACTCACGAAGGAGCTTAGAGCTCCCTCCAAAGTCAACTACTCGGGCCACGAGATGTAAACGACACGGGATCAACTCCCTCCTTTATACTAAATGTAAATGACGCAAGTAAAAGGGAGATTTTCCCTTCCTCACCCCTCCTTCTTCTGAAATCTTGATTATATAAATTTGGATGTTCTGCCCACCGAATCTATACTTATTACTCACGCAAAAACCTAAGAAGTCACACTACTACTTTAGACAATATTCACCTAATTCTCAACGCTTGACGGATGTCCACGAGGATAGTATCGATGGTATTGCTGACGAGGAGTAGACAATCCAAATGGAATTTACAAACCTCCTTCAGAGAAAGCTTTGTTAGCTAACGTCTGTTCAGTATAGTTAAAACATGATTTAGGTTTTGTTTTGTTGACTGGCAGGCACTCAACCTGCCTATTTAGTTAATTTAATATAATAATTTAACCATGCTATTTGTTTAGTAGTAGCTTACTCACTCAGGGTATTGATTCGTGTTTCTGGAACACTGCGCGTGTATGTGAATTGTATGTAGATAACTTTACTTAATTATCTGAACAAGGATGTGTATACATTTTAATTTAAATTAATCACAGCTTGGTGTCCTTAAGATTAGGTATGTGTGTTTTTCTAGCACCTTTATTTATAGATTTTAGTGTCCTATGGCTTAATGTTGTCCTCAGGGGCTGTTGAGGTCTATGGAACATTTCATTTTTAAAAATGGTTCTACCTTTATTAATACAAGTGGATTTGACCACCATAATGACTTAGGAATGTGGGAACTTCTCTTATAGAGCTGTTTTTGATAGTTGAGTCTTTCTTTCTATTGTTTCACACCCTCAGTGTCGAGAAAAGGTTTAGGGGGATATTTTTACACTCTGCATTTTATTAGCCTTCAGACTTTAGTATGTCCTACATGAGTTTTAATTCTTCTTAAGTAGTTATGTAACCTAATATCCCTACTGGGCTAGTTAGATGACGTGATAAAACAGGTTGAAATTTAAATTGAACAAGATAAATTAGTAACAATAAATAGATTTATTTAAATAAAACATAAATAACAAAAATTAAGAATACAATAATATTAAAGGTTATACGTTTGAAGCAAGATGCCAACAATAAGACTTTGTGAAATGTGAAGATTAGACTGTAGCTACAAGGGCTGTGCAGGCGCCAGGCTAAAGGTAGAAGTTTTCTAAAAGAGAAATCAATTAGACAGTTATTAACGAAAGGTATTGAACAACGTATATATATGAATTTTGATCAGTTTGCTTGGTTGGGTTTTAAGATAATATCCTTTAGACATTTCGATAATGATAAACAACAGAAGGATATGTTGATAACAGCGGTCTATGGCTAATAAACAGGTGTCAACAAACTAGTACTATGGATGATCTCTTTCCCTCTCGGTACTGCCAGAGCATTCAATGGTACGTAAAATTCTAATAGCATTTGCACTAAGAGCAACACAAAGAATAGGATTCAAACAACAGGCAAAGAAAAAGGTATTATTTGCGCGGACCCCACTATGATTTTAGTGCATTTCCACAGTTTGCTCACTGAAGCTAATACTGCACGTGAAGCGTGACTATTTGACTAACTCAAAATAAAGATTTCCATTAACCAAATTATGATATGGAAAACAAGACAGACATCCTGGTTGTAGTCATCCAAATATTAAACAGATGCACATGACGTGCACGCCGTCATGAGAAACATTGGCTCAAAATAAATTAATGGAACTTGTGGAAGTTAGCAAGTCTATGATTAACACATTACTACTTTCTAAGCCAAAGGCTAATAATGTAAAGACTGTATCATAAGGACAAAGGGAAAGATAGTAGCTATGACTGATATTCTAAGACAAAAAAGACTTGTCCTTCAGATTGCAGGACACGATATTTAACCAATTAACTGAAACTTTTCCATCTTGAAGTCTACAAGACCTGAAATGAATTAACTGTCAATTCCACATAAAATTAAACAAATTAAAATCGTCTTCGACAGAACATATCAAATTGTATAGATAAACATTGTCTATTTTTTTTAACAAAACTAGACTCTAAGTCATAAGGACTTGACGACGTTTTCCAGGATACTTAAGTGTTCCAAGTAAGTCGTCCTGGCCAAGGCAGTGGTGGATCTGACAGCCAATACTTCATGGTCGTCGTTTTCCTCGTTGCGTGTCGGTGCAGAAGTTCCTCCTTCGAATCTGGGTTGTAGTAGAACGGGTTAATTGTGAACCTGAGAGCATCCCTATATATAGTACGAACGGAACAAAGCAAAAAGGGGGATGAACTCAGGAATATAGAAAGGAAGAAAGACGGACGAAGGCGGTGGTAAAGAGAAGTGAACCAGGGACTGCCGCTTGCAGGTAAAGGGGGAAACATGGTTCCTTGGATTGCCGCTAGTCTTCTCAGGCGCGGAGTGTGTCGATCTCAAGACACTCTTCTTTCCTTCATCAGATGTAGTTGTGATAGTACGTGTGGCAGCCATCATAGAATAATTTTTCTTTTCCCGCACGTGGAAAATAAATCCAAGAACATCTTGATATGGTGAGTAGATACTAAGGCATCTTTTATTTAAATATTTCTGGTATGATTATATTATTTAGGCTCAGTTATTATTTTAATGAGAATTTGTTATATAGATGTAACCGTACTTTACTATATTTTCTTGTAGACAGCATGGAAAGTGTATGTAAATTTATCCGACCTCGTCCCATGACAGAGAGCATGCGTTAAAGTATTTTATTCATAAATAAGATAATATTAATCCTCTTTGATATCTGCTACAGTATTTATCAAAAGGCAATATTTTTGAGCACCCACGTGTTTCAATTTAGGGAGATACGTAATTTTATTTGACTGCATCTAGTCAGAGAAAATAAACTTTGAGGTAGATTATTTTTTAAATGTTTTAATATTGTTTCTTTCTTTCGTATCTTATTAAAATATTGATATTTAATTGTAGCTGTCCAATTTGTGTGATTGACACGCTACAGTTAGTATTGTTAAGGGAATCCTAATTGGGATTATGTACCTTAATTACCAATTTGAATAAACTTAATGACCTGAGTGTGCCATCTATGTATGGCCTTTCAATTCAGTTGGAGATCTCCTCAACCTTTAAAAGCGCATTACTGGTACTGTATATATATATATTCCTACATCAGGTCCACTAAAAATATTTATTTATATTTTTAATGTCATTAGTTTAGTATGTTCTTATAAAGATTTTACTATTACTAAATTGTTTATTATTTTTGAATGTTATTACTTCTATGGTCCCTTTCAATGGACGGATGCAGCTAGTTCTATGCTTTGTTATACAAACGAAAATAATCTTAGGGTTTGATATAAGCTCAGAGTGTCAATTTAAATTTTGTGTTGGATAAAATTATTTTACTTTCTCTCTCTTCCTCTCTTTATATATATATATATATATCCCTATTTCCTGGACGAATTTAGGTGTTCTTTCACTATATTATGTTAATGTGAAGTGGTATGATGTCATGAGATCTCGTAGTGCGAGATGGTTGCTTTATTGGCAATCAGGGAACACTTACCGCATTCATCCTATATCGTGTTCAAGACTTAAGGGCAAGCGTGTGTGTCATCTTATAGCTAAAGAATATAATGTGTATCCTTTCCCGCAAATATTTCAAGTGCATTACTGATCACTGTAATTACTTTTGAATCAGTTTTATGATGCTCAGGCAAATTTTTTTGTCATAGTTCTTCATGTTTGAAAAATCTAAGAATGAGATTTTAATCACGGACAAAACCATACATAAAATAGAAGCCCATCCTTTGTTAAAATTTTAAACTTTTCTAAATTTTCTTATTATAAGAATGTTTTGTCAATTGGAAAAACTCCAGAAGCAACAGATAGTCCAAAGCAACAAGCAGAATTTAAAAGATGATTTAAAATAAAGATAGCTTAAAAAATGCAGAAATATATTGAAACATATAAAGAATTACAGGGTCTCCAAAATCATGAGGGAAGTTATTGTGGATTGTGAAGTTTAATAGTTTTGACATCTTCTGCCAGAATAACGTTTTTAATTAGAAAACCAATAATTCTCCTTACCAATCCTTTCCAAAAGAGGGCGGGGAGAAGGGGTGCTTCTACAGCTATACAATCACAAGTGTGTTGATCTTTGGTTATAAGCAAACTGCATCCCTCTTGACGAAAAAATGTATTTAATGGTAAATTTAGAGGTGAGTAAAGTAAACTGTGTATTTCTACTTTGTATATGCCAATATAGATAACATGTAGCAAGGAATTACGTTCATGGATGTCGGGTAATAAGTAATTAAAACATTTAGTTCTTGAAGCAAAATCTGGTGAAAACTAAGGCTACCAACATAAAAATGGTTTTGTCACACAGCAGAAATATATATTTAAAACGAATTTTATTAATAAATAAAGAGGGGGGTGTTAAAATAATATCAGAGGTGAGAGTATGATGGTGGTGAATTGGACGGCGTAAAGGCAAGGAAGATATTAACTTAACTTAAGCCTAAATAACCAAAACCTTGTGACCATGAGAATTATTCCCCTTCCAAGAAAAATCCCCTGGTATCAGATTGGAATAAAACCCAATGCCCATAGATCAGTAGCCAGGATCAAGAAGCTGGTTTTGGCTCTAGTATTAGAGTTAGACAGCTGGTACTTGGCTGGACGAAACTCGGTACCCCACCCTCGAGTTAGTCTGATGGTCGCAGGACACAGATCAGTAGATACCTTACACGCCTAATAATACCAAAACAATTTTCTGGCCGCTGTTTTATCTCCTCGACTCAAAGAACTGGCTATGGACAGGAGAGAGTGGAGGAAATTAGTTGGTGCAGTGCATTGTCTACAGGCCTGTCCAGTCACTGGAAAAAAAAATAGTAGTGTCTTGAAATTCTATTCGGTAGTCCATCTTATCTTACGAGACGATATATCAATAATCACATTTATGAACATTCCTCATTCCAAGATTTAACGGCAAAGATATCAAAATGATAAATGGATACGAATGATAATTTTGACATTTTATTTGGCAGAACAGTTGGTTTTAAATAGGGTTAGGTATTATCAATATACAGCTGCAATTATTATCTTATCACAATGTTCATGAAAATAAAGCTATCAACTTATGATTAATTAAAACCATAACTTTCTAGTAATTTCTCGTATATCATCTATAATATTTAGACTTAGTATTGGTTTCATGATTCTCAAAAATAAATATTCACGGGTATAATACTTAACATTTTCACTGTTACAAAAATACCCTAGACCTTTTTATTGATTTTACCTAGATTTTACTTATGAATCTTCAAACATATGATAGTATATCTTAAACACCAAATTATAATATTTTCGAATAGCTACATATTATTTTGGGACAACATGCTTATATTAAGTAAAATATAAATTTAAATTTAAAAATAGATTTAATTAAAAACCACGGGTGACCTGGTGGTCTAGGGGTAAGGTGTCAGACTTCAATGCTGGCGGCCGGGGTTCAATCCTCGGTCCCGGCACAGATTTATCTGATTTCTAAACCCTTCCTTCACCTCTGAAAATATATCTTGTGAATGTGGGGAATGCCAGGCCTCCACCGTGGTTCGGATCCCACGTTAAACTGTAGGTACTCCATTTCATCTCACAATCACCCTACCATTACACATTAGCGTAAGTGCGTATAACCCGAACGGGTAGTAAGACGCGGTGCTAATAATAATAATTAAAAACCCATATAGGCTCTACACCAATAAAGTCTTTCAGCATATAGTTTTAATTTTAATAAGGGATTTTTTTAAAAAAAAGTATTATCGGATTTCTCTATATATAATGGGTACAAAGAATGTGTACCAATATTAGATGGTAAAATAATATACATTTATAAACACCAAGCAACAGACCCGTCTCTCACTAGACAAGACTGCCGATGACAGGAAGATCGAGGTTCTATAATTTCTGTTGGGTATACTGGGGGTGGTCTTTCCAATATAGTTTTACACTCTCTATCTAAACGCAAATTAGGGTACACTTCATTCAAACATAACCTTAATTTCCCCTAGCCCATTAGCTTAGTTATTAAATAAGCGTATAACACAAATGGATAGTAAGACGTGGTGCTAAAATAATAGTATAAATACTGTAAAACAATCATCAGAGTACATGGCTGATGTTCGTATTATAGTCTCCCCCTAGCGAAGACCAAATATAACTAAAGTCTAACACCCTGGATGGCTTGAGCAAGACTGTGGCTTTGTTTCAACTGTAAAAGTATGTTTTTTTATAAGATCTAATGGGCAAGTAGCTATGTATACCAGTGGACACGTGGTTAAGGCGTGTCAAGCTAGCAACATACTTAGCTGATTGTGAGGGTGAGAATTTGAAATTTGATTTTCATTTGGTTGAACTTGGAGGGGGGGGGGGAGTCATTTGCGATTTATCGCCGTTGATTTTCTTCTCCTTTTGAATAATTAGTTAATAACCATTAGATTAAACGTACTATTGTAAAATCTTGTAAAGGAGAAATGTGTATGTTAAATGGGACAGTTTTGTTACAAAATACCTAGCACTTGAATCCAAGACAAGTTTTTTTTATCACCGCCTCTTTATCACCCTTTCGGGTTGTATACACAAATATAAATGTGCCAATAATGATGACGGTAGAACTTAGAGGAAATTTACCTACGCATTTAAGTGGAGGGAGACTGGAGAACTATTTAGGAAAAATGTTCCTAGAATTTGATCCTCATCATCCATCCCCCTTGCTGACAAACCAAAATACATGAGCTAGACATTAAACCACGTGCTCTTCAAATTTCTATATATAAACTTTAATATCACTTACTGATAAAGTAATTACTAAAACCACAAAATTTTTATCAGGAATGAACTATAATTTAATTTACTTTATTATGAGGTTCTGATTTTACTCTCCCAAAATATATATACACGAAAATATTTTTTTTTTCATATCCACACATAATATACAGGTGGATTAAAAATAATACATTTTAGAAAACATTCTAAAGATTGGTTAAGTAACTACAAAATTAAAAATAATAGTTCAAAACTTATGGTGCATACAGAAGGACTCAGGAAGAACGATTTTTGAACAGTTGTCAGTGTCCTCCGAAGTCATTCTGAGTCAGACGAGAACATCGAAGGTGGGAAAGTCTGATAGCATTCCGCTGAGATAATCTTACTCTGTTATTCCACTACTAACTTAATCTTGAAGTACACAAAATGAGTCTATCTAACTTTTACTCATATCTACATACGTCATCAGTGGATTTAGCATCATTGTCTGAATGATCCCAGTTTTTGAACAAAGTATTCTTCACGGATGAGACATAATTTATCAGAAATTACTTCTTCAATTGCCGTAACGGCAACTTTTAGGCTGAACAGAATCCCGATGCTACTGTTGCTCGCAACCACCAAGAGACATTCACTGTGAATTCATGGGAAGGTTTCATCGGTGATCTTTTGATCGGAGTTTATCTCCTGCCACCACGTTTGACCTTTTGAATTAACCTATGTAGGTTAGTTAGGATAGTCAGTAGTGTGTATTAGCATTTACCATACGAAATAAATTAACTTTCATATCTACAAAAAGTTTACTCGTACAATATTCAATTCTCGAAAATTTACCATATTTTCGGGCCTTAGTAGTCCGACTTATCTCCAATTGGTAATCCAATATCGAAGTTCAATACAGAGCTATCTCAATATTTATGAAAATTGCATGAGCTGCACTGACTACATTAACAAAAGACATTTTTCATAAATATTCGTGGTACCAAATATGAGTAGGATATAGATGTAATATCTCTATTAAAAATGAGAGCTTGACTAAAACACTGTCAAAATTATCTGGTTGATTGAGTTGGACAATTTATTGAGGTTTGGTAAACAATAATCCTCGGTATAAAATCAACAGTAAACATTTGAAGATAATATAAAAATACAATCTATACATAAAATAAAACTATTATATGAGTCTGTACATTTGAATTTTTGTGGTGTTTATATTTTTGCTGTTTGCCCGTTAGATTCCGTGTGTTTGTTTTAACGTCTTCAATAAACACAAAATTGCAAAGCAGATCAAGATGAGATTTCTTCTGCTTTACTCCTCAAATTTAAGAATTCAGGATATAGTAAGCTATATACTATGAAGATATCTCATTAGCTTGCGAAGCAATCTCGAATGAAACCAAATTTCTGTGTCAGTACATTAATTTAAGTTCTAACTTTGTAACAATACAAATATATTAATTTTTACTATATACATCTTATTTGTAAATCTCCTTGGCAACCAAGAGTTTGAAACTATAAACAAACATAGACCTATTATTATTATAAATCTCTTTGGAAACGAGTGTTTTGGTGATATATCTTCTGTAATTTTATTAATTCATATTAGAAGCTATAAATTATTATAGTGCTTTTTTCACAAATTAAAAATACACATAAATAAACGGTAACCTGTCCTATGATCTTTGTATTATATTCATGCATAGTGCTTAATTAATAGTAAACAATGCATAACACACGGTGCTCAATTCATAATTAGAAAACAACTATTTATAATGAAGTGTAGTGAATAAAGTCGATTATTAAATAATATAATATTATATATATATATATGTATGTTTTGTTGTTTGCTGCAACAGTACCGCCACGTAACGGTGACAGTTTGGTTGATTGTGATTCTTAAATTTATGTATTCTTTTCGGCTATTTTATGGTTTTGCATTAAAATTATATTTATTAATTTTGTTTCTTTGATGGAAAATTAAAACGATTTTTACTTTCTCGCTATCTTATATATACAAAAATATTGTTATCGTAAAGAAAATCGAACTCGAGATTTTGATGAATTTTGACGTTTCATGACCCCCCGAATCCAAAAAAGTTGTTTTTTATTTTCTGTCTGTTTGTCTGTCTGTACCTCGAGTTAGAGCCTAAACTATTTTACCAATCAGGCTAAAACTTGTTATCTAGGGTGTTCATAGGGTTGCACCGAGGGGTTTTTGGAATTGGATATCCAATCCAAAAAATTAAGGGTAGTTTACTGAAGGGCAAAAAAAAAAAAGTAGATTTTCTCAAAATAGGCTCTAATGAATTTGATTAAATTTCATTTCTAAACATTTCTAAATATTACACACAAAATGAATATCCTCATTATTTCGACAAAATAACTTTAAGGGCTCCGGTCTGATGGGTAAATTATATTTTTCTATAATATCTCCGAAGCTATTGAATTATGACATTACTTATCAGTACAAATATGTAGGTCTATTTATAATACAGATATTTTATTCGAAGCATATATTTATAAACCCAATAACTTTCAAGCTATACGTAAATTTTTTTTTTTTTTAACTTTTCGAACACAATAGGTAACATATTGCGACCGTAAAAAAAAAAACCTAAGATGTTGATGGATGTCGACGTCTTATGACCCCCCAAACCCTAAAAAGTGGCATTTGCAATGATGTATCCTTGTGTGTCTGTTTAAACTTAAAATTAAGAGTAGTTTAATGAAGGGTGAAAAGAGAAAAAATCGATTTTCTCAAAATCGGCTCTAACGAATTTGATTAAAATTCGTATCCAAGTGTTGATTAAGATTATAAATAAACTCACTATTTTCATTTGTCCATGAAAATGAATTTTAGGGTAATTTACAGAATCAGAAACTTCTGTATCTCCTCATCTATTTGAGAAATAAAAAATAACTTGTCATTTCAAAATTCTAGTACTATTATAAATAAAAAACTTTATATAACACATATTTTTATAAAACCAACAGTTTCTGAGATATTGGCAAATATATTAACACAATTTTGTGAACTTTGGTTGTAAAGAAATACTACTTAAGTTTTAATGCAATAATTCTCCAATGCCATAAAGTAATTAAATATAAGTAAGTCTCTTAAATTTTATGATGTTTTCCCTTAAACCTCTTAGGATTAATGTTTGTACAACAATGATTTATCTCCATTTTAGACTTAATAGTCAATGTTTACATTTTTTATTGGTCAAAATTTATAAATGAGGAATTTAATATCAATGCGATGGCATGAAGATTTGCGACACCTAATAAAATGTAGAAAATTTTAACCGGAAGTTGAAATTTTAATACATATTGAGGACCCTTGTGGACCCAATATTGATTTTTTTTATCGGTCCAAATTTACAAATGAAATTAATTCTTTAAAAATAAAATTATAAAATTTAAAACCGGGATTAAAAAAAAGTTTTTCATAAGTACAGTGCAATTTATGCTTGGGTTTGCTAGTGTATATTATTTCATTTTACATATATTACGAGTTTTGGGTAAATATAATAATTTTTAAACACTAGAGCGAGAAAGTCCTTTCGGAGCTCCGTAATTTTTTTTATAGTAGATTGAAACAATGTGTTTACGTAAAAGAACAATTACTGTTATCGTACTCACATTTGTATCTTAAATGTAGGTATTATGTTTGTATGCATAATTTAAAATTTTGTGGAGTTTTCAATTTTTATATGTAGTATAGACGATAATAATGTAAAATAATTAATATTTGGAATATTAGTCTGACAGTTTGCTATCAGTAAACTCAAAAAGTACGCATTGGTTCGATCTTCTGTTGTACTCTTTATTTTTCAGGGAACCTTGGTAAGCTGTTATCTCATCAACGAGCAATGTAGTGTTGAAAAGACCGGGTGTAAATAGTGAAACTATTCATCGTGACTGATATGGCGGGTACAGATGACGGCAAGTGATATGAGCAGGTCTGTGGAGCGAAAGGGAATATAAGTAGGGATGGGAAAAAAGTATCGATAATTTACTAATATCAATATTTTTCTATCGATACTAGTTTCTTAAATCTATTCTGTGTTTACAATACTTTTATTGAATAGTACTCACACTCCGGTATTGGATCAGTATCGAAAGAAACATTTTTTTTTTCTATCTTCACTTATGGCCCATGCTGAGATTAAATGTTTATTAGGATGGTCTGTAGAGGAACAAATTACACTATTTCTCAATTATCACTAATTTTCTGTTTGACAAGCAAGAAGCAACTATAGCATTCAATATAGTTTAGGTGGTGACCTGGTGGTCTAGGGGTAAGGTGTCAGACTTCTATGCTGGCGGCCGGGGTTCAAACCTCGGTCCCGGCAAAGATTTATCTGATTTCCAAACCCTTCCTTCACCTCTGACAAGACATCTTGTGAATGTGGGGAATGCCAGGCCTCCACCGTGGTTCGGATTCCACGTTAAACTGTAGGTCCTCCATTTCATCTCATAATCACCCTACCATTACACATTAGCGTAAAAGCGTATAACCCGAACGGGTAGTAAGACGCGGTGCTAATAATAATAATAATAATATAGTTTAGTTCATCATAATTAACAGCTGTTCTTTCATATTCATTTATCAATACAGCCGGATGCCTGACCGGGTGACGAGGTGAGTGCTAACCAGTACAGCCTCTTCCTTTATCAATGAGCACGGTCATCACAAACTAAACAAAAAATATTTTGTAGAGACCAATGAAATCATTCAACCTAAGGATGGCCCAATCAAACGAAGCAGAAAAGTATATGTGCGTTGTTTAAGCTGATGAAGCCGGGAGGAACGTTAATTCTTATTTTGTTTATCAGTAGCTAATAATAAATTTGATAGAGTATAAAAGCGACGAATGTAGTTAAAAAATGACACCTCCCAAAAGCGAATTATGGAAGTTTTTTTAAGAAGTTGGATAGTGAAAAGGAATATTTTAACATTTGTTTTAAAATATTAAAAAACATTGCAACTGTCAGTATTTAAATAAATTTGAAAATACAAATATGATGCAAAAGTTGAAATTATTATTACTCGATAAAAAAACCTTTTTACAGATTAAAATTTCAAAACCGATACTTACAGCTATCTATACTTTTCTTTCTGTACTAGTACGTTATCAATATTTTTCTTTCTATACTTCTAATGAGTGCAGTATTGATACTTTTATTTCGATACCACATCCGTAGATAAGAGTGAGTCAGTGTTTATTCGTGAATCCTTACACACACATAAAACTCTGCTCTAAATTAATTCTTATTCTTTTCTATCATTTGAAGTTGTCAAATATGTTGATGTATTGTTTAATGCGGGTAAAGCCGTGGGCAAATGTTAGTCTATAAAAAAAATCCATTAAACCATTTCTGATCTGTGGCTATGTACAGATATTTGGAGAGACAGTATTATAAAATCTGCTTTTCAGATTTCAGACGCACATAAAACGTCAAGATTTGTTATAATCTTGAGTCCAAAACTTTTTATCACTGCTTCCAATCATTTATTTAGATATGAAAAAGTAAAATACACATATGTAAACGGTTTACTGTTTTATAGTTTAAATGTTTATTTTTTAGTTTCCACATTAGCAGCTTAAAAGTGTTTTATCAGGCAAATATTAAACACACAGGTAATATATCACATATTTGCATCATTTTATCTTGAGTTTACATATCTATAAAAAGGTTTATATATAAAGCTTAGTGCTTAGCTAGAAATAAACAATGTATTGCGTACAGTTGTCAATTCATAGTTAAAACACAAGGGCTTATAATTAAATGTGTACATTGCTGAAGTGAGTTTAGAAAGTAATCATTGCGTCAAGATGGTACTTTTTTTTTCACTGTTAAAGTTTTCCTGGAACCAGTTAAATTACCTACCATCACATTATCTTATCAGCGAGCAAAGCACTGTCTAATACAACCGGGTGTAAACAGTAAACATACATTGCAGTTGAATGGAACCTGATTCGACAATTACATTGATAAAGGAGGAAAGCTAGGTATGGGAAAGGGGGTAGTGGTTAAGATTTCATTTTATTTTTTGGCATCAAATCTTACTACTCATTCTGGATATACACTTATATATTTGTTGCGCCAATGGGTTAGGGATGAGTAAGGTATAATTTATAGGTAGTGTAACTGCATTTGCGTGAAAGATGATTGGAAAACCTTTAAGAAAAATCACCCTCAGTAAACTCGACAGGGATCTAACCACGATATCCCCGTTATTGGCAGTCTAGCATATTGTAAGAGTAGAACCTTAGACCATTCAGTCACCAAAGTGGTTGAGTTCATTATTCTTCTTTTGACAATTTAACAAATGTGAAAACTATATGCATCTACAACCATACTTAAGAGATAAACTATCTTGAAAATGGGAACATTGCATTAATATTGCTTCACAGGAAAACACGTTTGAATATTTAAAATGTCATAAATTCTTTACTCTATAGCTTGAACTTAGTGGGTTATGGTTAATCTGTTAAGCATATTTTTATTTTGTTACAAAGGGACCTCAAAGACTGTACAAATGAGATGTTTTAATGCATGCTTTATGAGTACCAAGAATATATTGTAAAAGAGATTAAGTACACCTCATTTTTATCTCTCATGGCGGACAAAATAACTAACGTATTCGCACAAACTCAAAGAGTCTGAAGTTTTTGGTATGAATTAAATTGCCCGTAGGCAAACGATTTTAGGGCTTTTCGAAACCCAAAAACAAGATGAAGATGGTTTCTCACAATGTATTTTGCAGCAACTTGATCTGATTTTATAAAAAGATTCAGATAAACTTATCACGCAAACATACGATGATGCCTCAGTTGGACGTTGATGTTATGGAGGTGTAAATGTTAAAATCAAAGAAAAATATAAAATGCCAATTATATTGTTATTTGAGCTCACCAATTAAATACATTGCTCGAGCAAGCTGGTTTTAATATAACGATTTTGAGAATATTTCTGTAAATTTAAATTTAATTTTCATTTTTTTCACTCTCCAGACAAGCGAGTGGCTTTAGAGCATTTATGAAATATAAAATATCTCAACCCTCACAAACTAGATGGATTTTTCAATCCAGGAAAATACAAACAGTTTTCACTTATATATACAATATTCTGGAATGCTTCAAAAATATGTTACCGAGGACTTTGCAAACTGATCGAGTGAGAATTTATGCTGCTATTGACAACTTCAAAGAAGTGATCGAAATAATAAATAATCTACTCCCTGCGTTCGGCGGACAGAAGGAAATAATTGAGATGCTCACATAAGGTTCTACTTCTAGAAAACAACGATTATTTAATTTTAATTTATTGCCAAAGTAAGTTTGTGATATAGCTGTGTTTTAGTAACATACCATATATGTATTCAAAAACCATCCATGTGGATTAAAGATATTTCAGTTCAAACGCCTCAATGAACATAACAAAAATTGTCCTTCAATTGTTGAAATTAACCAGTTTTGTAGTTCATTTCCAATGATTGATAAAAATATTTTTTTAGAGAGCTTTAAGTTTTTTATTCGAGGTCAGAAATAACAGAAGAACATATCGCTTGCTGCTTGAAAACAATTTGATAACTTACTTAGTATTAGACGGTAAATTTAAAGAAATTGCAAAAGCGTTAAGAAATCTTGTAACTATTCCTATGACTACTTAAGAAACTGAATGGTGTTTTTCAACTCTGAACTTAATAAAATACTACTTAAGAAACACCAAGAGTGAAGGAAGAGTAAATGTTTCGGCCATATTGTCTATAGAACAGTCAATGATTCCTAAGATACCATATTTTAGCGAACAATTATTAAAAAAACATCATTTCAAACAAAAATTTAATATTAGATTTTTCTTTCTAACAATAAACTTACGAATAAACTAATTCTTGAAAGATATTGTATATAATGTGTTCAGGGTAGTGTTAAGAACCTATATATATATATATATATTGTTTACTCGTGTGTGTGTGTGTGTGTGTGTGTGTGTGTAAGTATGTGTGTGTATGTGTGTGTGTATGTCACGATGGATAGTCTTTGACTTTGAACAAAGTGAGTTGTTATACTTTAATAATATTATGCTTTTCATATTTTACAAAATGTAGTTTGTAAATTAAATACAGGATGGTTTAAGGTTGGTATAATGCAAGCTGCTTTTCAACTAATTTGACAATTTTTAAGTGAGAGCCCACCCTTAAAGCTTACTCACGAGCCGTCACTAGTGACCACACTTCTGTATGGAGAATTTTTCATACTTGTTCATAAGTGTCTTCATAAATAATGGACGCAATGATTTTTACAAGTCCATTAACAGTGTTGCATCCCAGAATTCTTCAAATCGCTTGGAGTTTTGGTGGCATTCAACTATAACACTTAGGTAATATTTTGCTGTTTGAATCTTCTCTAAACTTTTCATTGGAAAAGGTTCCTATCACACTGGCAATAACTGTTGCCTCTAACAGGAAAGACATGTAGTAATCCTAGGGCCTTTTAAATCCACGAACAAAAGGCCAGTACAGTTGAGTTTTTGGTCTGTCCCTACACATTGACAGAAAACAGAATAATGTTATTATTCGTAAACGTTTTCATTAGCTCCTGAAGGGAATGTCTTACAAACAAACAATTGAATGAGGGTTTTTGCTTATTTAATTTCCTAAAAAGCAATAAATAAAGCTAGTGTCATTATTATAGATATGAACGTTCATACTAAGTGGTAACCTTTTGTAAAACTGTGATGCGACATTAATTTTAGCTAGGGGTGAGCTTTGAGCATAGTCAAATTTTAAAGTATGGAAAATGACTTTTCTGATTTGCACTGCTGAACTATTTTTTCATCATCTCTTGATACGCATTCACCTTTCTTTGAGCAACACAAACTAATTATTACAGGAATCTTGAGGATTTTCTTTCATTTTTGGTCACACTTAGTGCAGCAATAACAAATGTCAGAACACTTATGGTTTACGGATTGTTTGCATGATTATCGATAGATGTATGTTTTGTAGTTCATATCAAGATCATGGCAGTTTTTATCCCTTAAAATATTTTAAATGTGTTGAGCAATGTTTTTATTTTCTAACTGGGATCATCAAAATATTTTAGCTTGGATTCTGATTGACAGTAATGAGAGGTCTTGTGAGGAATACTATGCAAATACTTCTTGATTAAGTCCCATAATTTGCTTTTGATATTCCTATGACGATTGATGTGTATGCCTGTATTTTCTGTCATTGGTAGCCCCTTCAAAATTGTTGATTGAACAGTTTCTAGACAAGTTCATAGCCTCTTAACAGATATTTGTAGAATTTTCACAATGCAACTACGGCAAATATCAACTTTCTTACCATAACTGAGAGACATAGATTATTTTAAAAAATGTTACCCTTTCTTTGAAGAGTCAACTAACACTTGTTTTGAATCTTGGATCTTGCATCTGCATAGAACTCACAAGCAAAGTGTCCTGCTATGATTAATTACCATTATCCCAAAATATCTTATGAAAATATTCATGGTGATTTGCAGAAATTGAATTGCAGCAGTTACTCGGACAGCACTTTCCAACCAAAACAAATATTTTCCTTGGTTTCTGTACACCCGCACGTCATTCATATGGCTTGCCACTATTTATCTTTTTTATTCAGTTTATTATCTTTCACGATAACATCACTGGTATTTTCACCTATATTGTCAAAATTATCAACACACTTCCTATTGCACTAAAGATACACAATGTGAGCTTATAAACAAAAAATAACAAGGAAAGATTATAAACAATGTAAGGCTACAGAACCAAATGCATAAAACCATATCTATAAAAAGGGATCATAGCTTGAAACAATAAAATGTAGTTTATTGCGATATATTAAAAAAATAAGAAGTTAATATGTCTACGCAATTTGGAACAAGAACCGAAGTATTTAAAAATGCAATTTTGTGAAAAAGGACCTATGAGCTTATGTTCGATTTTTCCGGAGAGCTCCTTCCTCCCGCTTGGCTTTTCAATCCATTATTATATGTGCATTCATACAGTTTTATTTGTACAATTGGAAGAATAAAGACCTCACAATACAAGGTGGCTGGATGCCTTATCTGATAACTCATTATTATCTTTATTTATTTTTAGCACCATTTACTTCCTGGTCAGGTTATACGCATGAGGTCTTTAATTGATATTTCATGTTAAGTATCAGACTATTTCCACGAGTCCATCACAGATTCTGTCTTAATATATGGTTTAAGTACAACCCTGGACACAGGAAGACTTATGGATGGCTCCGTGGTAGAGCATTACCCTACTAAGCGAAAGGTCCTAGGTTCGACTAACATGTCCATGTGCCATTTTTAAATTTAAACAGTATGATATTAAGGATTCAGCTATAATCGTACTTAACAACAATAATAGCTCGGCTAGTTAATCTATCACTATACATTTGGCTAGTGCACTACATTTATTTAAACACTATAATTTCTCTAGTATGTTACATTTTATTTAGACACGATATTTGCTAATATGTTACATTTAATTTCAACACATTATATTTGGTAGTATGTTATATTTATATAAAACACTATATTTGAATAGTAGGTTATATTTAATTTAAACACTATTTTTGGCTAGTAGGATTATGTTAGATTTGTACTAAACCCTCTATATTAACATGGTATTTTACATTTAATCTAAATACTTTTTTTGTTCCATAGACAGATACTTTTCAAAATAACCTTAATCAAACATAAGCTTACTAAATATAACCTTTATAAAATAAACATTCATTTGTAATAATAAAAAAAATTATTCATTTGAAAATTAAATATTTTTCTCGGAAATGTTTCAAACCTAGTTAAAAACTACTGCCAAGTGTAGGTATATGCTCATCAGAATGCGACAGATTGTTGTTTGTTTTTTCACCCTGGGATACCACAGAACAGTGGTAAATAAAGTGTATGCATGCAGTGGCTTCTGTTTCCTCTCTCTGGTCAATTTGTCAATAGAAGAATAAAACAAGCGGACAAATAATACGGGAATATTGGGAAAGGCGAGGTGTGAATTCTGTTCGGATTAGATTGTCAAAGGTATAAAGCTACCTTTAACAAGTTTTAATAATATTAATTGCTAAGCGCTCCATACACGGTCAGTTTGGAATGAACTGTGGCTTTGAACACACACGCGGTCAGTCTGTAATAGAGTGTTGTTGTTACTGGACTAGTTTTTATGTTTTTTAGGCTTGAATATGGACTAACATAGTGTGCCTAAGTTGCACTTATTGTTGAAAAGCGTAAACAAAAGAGGGATGGAAAATAAAATTGTAGGTGAAGGAATGGCAATTGAAGCGAGGACAGTATTCTCATATTATGTTGCTTAGTATTTCCTTATTTAATGTTGGCTCTACCGTTTCCAGCATGTAAAATATAACCAAGTAGGCTTCACACTAATATCATAATCTTTAATTTTTACATTTAACAAGCCATACCAAAATATATTCCAAAAGAAAGTCTTTCAATCAGGAAGCCATTGAACAGTCACAGGCACAAGAATGAAAGCACAATACAAATAAAGTTATTCAGACAATTTAAATGTAAGATATTACTTCACTTCTCAGTAAAAACAATGTATCAATAAACATAGGAGACCAACACACAATGGTGTTTGATCCAAGACAATCGGCAGCAGACTGATGGACTGATCTTTTGGACTGGCCTCTCAACCGCTCTCCCCACACGCAGTCAGTTCGGACTGATGGATGTTCAGTACACATCCTAGTTTGATGGAAAGTCATCAGATTGTCAGTCCATCAGTCAATATATTAATCAAATCATATATTAATCATATTATATTTAATTATCACGGATATGATAATAATATAAAAGCTTAAGGCTTTAAATTTAAAGTCACCTTAAATTTGAATATATTAATCATATCTATAGAGTGTTATATGTTATATAGTCTCACGTATCAACTTTCAACAGTTGATTATTTTTATAATTTTCTTGTATCAAATATGTAATTTTAATAACCTCAAATGTTTTATTATTAGTTTATACATACTTTTTGTCTAATTTATCAACAATAAATTAATATTTGTTATAATATATCAACTCATTTAACCTCATATAAAATAATCCCTTGTAAATTTTTTGCTAAATATTAAGTTACTTCAAAATATAACTTAAATTTTCTTTCCCTATTTTTGTAATACCTTCAATTAAGCCTATTCATAGGAAAATAAATATGGTTTTAGTCATGTTGATAGAAGTGCACCAAAAATTGAGCCATTTTATTCATATAAATTTGTTTTAAAACAATTTATTGTATTAGTTGTGAAATTTACTTCTTTTTGCCATGTCTCACTACTTGGTTGGACTATGCACATATATATTAATTATTCTATTGTGCTAGAGACGAGGGAGATTAAATTAATAGGAAGTAGACACGTATTTACTTAGAGGAATAGTGAGCAATTACTCAGAAAAACACTCTCAATATATCTGACTAGGATTCGAACCTCAATCTTCCCATCACCAGCAGTCCAGTATGTTTTGATAGTAACATCTTTAACCATTCAAACACAAAGGTTGGTTGTATTTTACTCCATTCCAATCGACTGTATAAGTTAAAACATAAAAACAATCATTTAAGCCCTAAGGTAATTATATAAATTATCAACCACCCACACCCCCCAAATTTATATTTTCCCTAACCACGTAAAAAGAATTTTAAAATATCTGGCATGTTAAATAAAATCAACCCTTTAATAACAATGATACGATTAATAATCAGTCTCGCCTTCTCTAGTTTTCCAGTGACGTTGAGATTGGAGTTCGAATATCAGCTAAGTGTACAGAGGAGGTGTGTGCTTTATTGTTGCTAACTCTCCTTCTTGCCAAATGCGGGCTATTTCCTCTAGATGCAACATTCCTTATTCTTACCCTCCTAGCGTAGTTAAAATGCGTATAGTCCAGAAAGGTAGTGAGACGTGGTAAAATCTTATAGCTGAAATAATTTAAAAAATTATAACCTTTTGTGTTAAATATCCCTATAGAATGAACTATACTCTTTGGAGAGACTGTATATGTTAGTGAGTCTCGAAGGCCTCTGAAATATCCGTAGAAAGTTTTGTGGTGACTTTACGTCACAGATGGCTGGACAGCTTCAAACGGCTTTCCATTCAAACTACGCCGAATACCAATCACTTCGTGAGAGGGATAAATTGCTACCGCAAGCTAGTAGATAGCGAAATGCCTCAAGGTTAGACGGAACCTAAAGGATTGGTTGGTGCAGAATGCATGAAAATGGGACCGGATTGATCATAGCAAATTAGGCTTTTACTAGGGGTTTAATGCTTTGATTATTTCATTCGATTCGAACTCGAGCCAAGTATTACAGAAAGATCCCGATTCCAAGTATATTCATAATTTATTTATTTTAAAAGTAAAATAATATTATTTTAGATGTCAATTCATATAAAGGATGAAATGTGAATACCACATCTTTAAAATGTGAGATTTTAAAAATATATGAAAACAACACGTGTTCTTAAATAAGAATAACACTATTTTTATAAATTGGGAATACTTTTGAAAATAAAGAAATGAAAATGTTAGTTTTTTTAACTAGAAATAACAGTTTAAAATACATTATTTAAAATTAAGAACAACACTCATATAAAAATAATCCCTATAGTAGAAAACAATCAAAAGTGTTAGAATATTCATGTCTTTAAATACATTGAAATTACACTCACAATTATGAGAATATGTTCTAAAAATTGACGTCCAAACTAGCTAATCTTTCCCCAAAATGAGCCTTCGTAACTTTGATAACCCTATAAAAAAACATAAGATTCACAAGCAGTTAGAAATTTGAACATTTCATATTTCGTTTATTAGTAAACGTAATAGTCGTACATTTTCACATTTTTGTCCCAGTTCCATTCCTCTAAGAGCTGTTTCGCATGCGCCTTATACGAGCACCTTCTAGAAGCTTTCTTATTAAGAGATTTATATAAATTCATTTTTTAGTGCTTATTATATAGTTGATAGTTATATTTTAAAATAAAAAATAAAATTGTTATAATTTTTTTAGTGGACCCTGTGAAATAGTAAAGGCTTTTTTATAAAAGTACTTTAAGTTAAATATGATTTATTACAATGTTTATCATAACTGATTTTAGACAGATTAACCAACAAAATTCTATAACTAGATAGTAGCTAATGCTAGTTTTGTAGTTGAACGTATCATTACAAGTTTTAAATATCTTGAGTTCAAAACCAATTAGTGTATTATCGATGTTAAATTTTAAATCCAAACGAGATTTTAAATTTTATAAAGTTAACATGTAAAAATATGTTAATTTCCATGCCACGGTAATGCATTTTAAAATAAGGATAATACAGAATGGACGAAAATATTGAATTAGTGTACTGATATAAAGTAGCAGTTTTAGATCTCTATTACGTTAATAATTTAAAACTTGATATTGATTTTTAACTGTTTGTTAAGTTAATGAATGATTTATAAATGAAACTGCCGATCTCATCTATATTAAATAACCTATATTTACCTCTTTTTTAAAAATATAATATATATATATATATATATATAGAGAGAGAGAGAGAGAGAGAGTTTAGGTACTGTACATCAAGAGGAAGCTAGAAAATGACTATCCTAAAAAATATTCGATCTCGATCCTGAGCTTAATGACAAACTTGGCGCCAAGATTGAAATCTGAATACTCGCATAACCCTCCCTAGCTTTTACTCAACGTCGTGGCTATTATGACTGTAGGAGGTAGATTTCATTCCCTTCACCCTACTCGAACACTGAGATGTGTTTCAGATGTCAAGCAATTCCAAATTACTATAAAGTATTTAGTTATTTCAAAATAAAGGTCACCCGAAATGCAGGCGAGAGGGCAAAACATGTCCTTATGGCATTAAAAAGCTTACATGCTAAAATAAAAATATAGATTAAAGGTAACTAGCTTGGTTTGGACGATAATTCACGTGAAATGTCACAGTTCTTGGATTGAGGTAAATAATTATGAGAAACCTCTAACCTTTGTAACAAGGTGAATACACTATAATGTTCAATGTATTAATATCAGACCTGGTTTAACCACTAAGCAATACAGGCACGTGTTTAGGGCACCAAGTGAAGAGGAGTATCACTGAGTACTGGTACCATAGCTGTAGCCATTGCATTTTAAGGAATTCCAGATTCATAGAAATTATCTAAGCGCATATTTTAATTGCAGCCATTTTTACTATTTGATTATTTTACTACACCCAAATCAACCGAAATTAGATTATTATGCGTCCCACGAGGTTATTTGATATTTGAGATAACTGTCTACGTATTGGATGAAACAGGGATGAAAATTTGTATTTTGGTCGGTTTCTTTAGTTATAAATAGTAATTATATTATATTTCTTGCTCCTATTTAATGTTAAATAAATATAATATATTTAGTTCGGTTGTTCTGGATTGCCTTGCTTTTAGTATAACGGAGGTGTTAAATACCTGTTTAACCTTTAACTCTCATTGAGTCTTAATATCTTGCCATCTAAGCAATAGAATGGCCTTGGGGGCACCAATATTGGGCTTCACTTAGGGCATCATACGGCCTTAATTTGGCCCTGAATAATCTTCTTGGCAACAGGTGGTTTGGAAATACACAAATAATTTCCAAAACTCCATATCAATGTGAGTTGAAAAAGCAAACACGATTATAATGCAATAGTAAGTATTTAAAAAAAATATAGTTTTAAGTTCAAAATTATTATAATTCACTGATTAGAGTCACAGACCATCCTTAAAAAGACTCATTTTTAACAGATTATAAAATAACATTCTAAGATAATTGGTGATTGTTATAGTGGTTTCAAAACTATCGAATTGTCAAAGTTATTAAAAATACAGCATTGTGATTATGATATATCTCTTTAGGTAGGGTCCACCCTTAATTTTCACACGCACTTTTTAAACTCCTTTCTATATTTACTAATTAATAATCCAAGTAATATATGTATTTAATAATTCAAACATGCATAGTACTATAAGATCTGGAAATGGGATTGGAACCCGAGACTTTTGATTGAAGCGCCAAGTTTTCTACTACTGTAATATTCGAGGCCATCTGGGATAACTGATAAGAAGATAAGTAATAATTATTATTACTATTATATTAAAATAATTAAAATGAAGTATGGCTCTCTTACCATGAGGGACTCTAGAGAATTATGGGGCATATTCTCCCTTTAAATTGATGTTTGTGGTTAAGGGCTAGCTAGCTAGCCTCCGTTTATACTATAACCATGATGGGGTAGAAATGAGAACGGTATAGCTTGGAGGAGTGGTTTTCAAACTATGGTACGCGTACCCCCAGCGGTATGCGCATGAGTTTAAGGAGGTACGCGAGCAGCTCTCAAGGGAAAATGGACAAAATGACAAGATAACAAAACATGGCGGGAGTTTTCGAGGCAACTGAGGAATATTTAATTTTTGGTTTACCTGTCACTTGGGAAAATTTTATCATGAAGATACAGTACATTAAACTTTTAACCATGATCAAGGGGTGCAACCTAAATAAGTTTGAGAGCCACTGTTTTAGAGGATGTGTACGCATTTGTGTTGAGAAAGAATGAGAAAGCATCTAGGTAAAAATACCCTCAGCACTCTAGTCTCGTATTCAAACCATGATATCCACGTAACCATCAATCCGTACAGGCCAAGGCTCACGCCTTATCCCTTTCGCTTATACGTGTGGGTTTCATTCCTCACATGAGATGGCACGCAGACAAATGCGCCAACCACGTATTATCTAGTTCGTAGGTTACTGGAATGTAGGAGTTCGAGTCTCATCTGCGTTTACTAAGAGTGCTTTTTACTAAATGGTTTCCCCTTAACCTCTACACAACTACAGGTAAATCTCTTATAAATGATATATTCCTCCTCCCTACCCAATTGGCTTGATTTAAACTTCGTAGCCTGGATAGGTTCTAAGACAATTCACAACTATATTTATTCAATTATTTTTCTTTTACTTCACCTAATATAAACATTTATCCAACACTAAACATACATGAGGCATTGAATGTATACCTTGATTTTCTCACGATTAGACGTTTGGAGCACCTTTCAGAAAATTCAAATATTTTTTTATAGCCAACATTGAAAGCATTTTACTATATTATTAGTGCTATTTTATAGGTTTTGATAATATTTATCAAACGTGACAGCTCCGGATAGCAAGATTTGACGAAATTAATACGTTAAAGTATAATTTAAAACTTTTTTAAATGTCATAGATATCAGTAGGAAAATTGGGGTGTGCATACTCAAATAACACGTTATCAAATGGACCAAGGTACTACCAATTGTTTGAAACCTAAAAATGCCATCCAAATCTCAGTTATATAAAGCGCGGGTACAATAATGGGACTTTAGGGCTAGGGGTATAAACCAACTGTTTGTTGAGAAAAGAGAGAACGGGTAAAGGAGATATTTAATGACAGTTGGAAAATCATTTATTGAGGTTGATTAACACAATCCAAACAGAGAGAAAGACAATCGTTACTATATTAAAAACATCAATTTTATTCACTCAGTAAGAGATTTATAGTTTTTTAACTTATATAATTGATGGTTATTACAATTGTTTACAATATAAATGACACACAGAACATTGTCGCGATCAGGGCTGGAGCGGGAGGACGATACACGTGACACATGTGATACAACATTTCGGCAGATCCGATCGTCGTTCCGTCACGGTCATTGTGGCGTTCAACATTTTCCATCAGTCGTGTGTTGTAGCGGTGGAATACCAACGTCAAAACTATGGATAAACAACAACTACCACAGCATACATTTCAAGACATTTTACAACAAAACAAACAAGAGAAAGTAAATTGGGGCAGACATAGCAAGGATAGAAGATAATGTTAATGCTTCCTAATTTGAAATTCCAAGAAATCAGTGGATAATAAAAAACATTTTGCATTAATGACAAAGAAAGATATTTAATTTTTCATAAACTTGATTGATCACAGTGTTGAAGATGAATACATACATGAGAAAAGCCTCACGTGTTAAGGAAAAGATGCCATAACGATGCGCTTTCTAGACGCTACATTTTCGAAATAAGATACAAGTTATCAACCTCCATTTGCTGAAGTGTTTGAATATCAAATAGAGACACTGAATAAAATTTGCAGCTAATTGTGTTATTGATATAGCGTATATAAACAAGATAATACAGCAGTGGCTTTATAAACACATTTGTATGGCAACAGTTATTCAAGTGTGATGGTTTATTTGTATTTATCAACACTTGATTAAATTAGTTCCTGCTGATAAAACTCTTCATCCAAGGCAAGATTTGGCATCGGAGTTTATGAAGCAGTGGTAGTTCCAGGCAATTTAGAATGATTTGGGGAAGATTGTGATGTAAATTATATACCCTTGGGAAGGAGATGGAGACTATGATTATGATATGGCTGCATTTATTTAAGATTATGGGATTGTATACAGAAATGGGGAATTGTTTGACATTTAAGGCTTGTGATGGAATGTATAGGATGTCATACAGGCCATTTGACAGGATTGGAGAAGAAGGGTTAAGATTTGTCTTATAAAAGCCCGTGTCATCGTTTAGGAAAATATCCACGATTTCATTTTGAATGGTACCTTTTGCAACAAGAATTATAAAATTTTGTTATTTTTTATGCACAAGAAACTCAAACTTTCAAGAGATTATTCAATCCAACGATTAACTTTTTTATTTTATTTTTTAGTTTAGTTGGCAGGCTGTGAAAATGGCAGGGACAAATCACTACAATTTCCAGTAAACGCGTTATTTCTTCATTTTCTTTCTTCTGTACAGTTGGAATATGTAGTGCCATTTAAACATAATATGGCACTAAAAATAAGTACGGTCAATAATAATTAATATAGGTCATAGAGTGGGTCATTATTGTCACTTGGCCATAATCCTCAAGAAGAGAGCCTCTCTTCACTCAAACGCTTCCTAATGGGCCATTTGCATATTTTTATAGGGGTCTTCAAAATCTGAATGGGGTTTGGGCTATTAAAATATGCACGCTAGTAATATTATTTCTGTTACTTTACGGATACCCACAACAGAAGGATGGCTAGTCATTGTTGAATAACTTGAATAAATGTGGACATTTACTCATTGCTTAGGAGTGTTGGATGGCAAACATGTGGTTCTGTAAGCCTCCTTCAATAAAGTAAGTGAATTTTTAAATTTATAAATGAGCACTTATCTTTATTCTTTTCGCCTTGGTCGGTGCCTTCGTTGATGTTGACTGTCAGGGCAGAGTTTTTGAAAATAGTGTTTAAAAAAAATCATATCTTATAAATTAAGTTAGAACAAAATATCTTGAATATTCCAAAACCTTAATGATTTGAAGGAAGTGCAAAAATATGTTTTTTTATTGGAGATAAAGCATTTGCACTTATCTCAATATTAAATAAAATCTTTCCGGGAATGCAACTTAAAGGTTCCCACCAAATATATTTTAATTATAGGGTCCAAAGAGCTCGCACAGTTTTCAAAAATGTATTTGGAATGTCTTCAACCTTGTTTAGATTAATTATAAAACCACTAATATTACTTCCAGCAAAAGCTGCATTCGGGTGATAACTGTAAACCAAAATTCACAATTTCTTACAAAGAAATAAATAATCATTGTATATTTATTCACCATCAGAAAGTATGGATTATAAAGTATAAGGACAGTTATTTTCTGTGTCTTAGAGACAGATAAAATCAAAATAGGATAATACATTCTTTCAGATGTGTTCACCGAAAGCCTCCTGTTGATACAATCAAAATAATACAAGAAATAGCAGATTTTTCATGAAGAAAAGACTAGTTGATTGGAAAACTAATAATGCGTAAACGGCGAACATTTTAAAAAAAAAGTTCTACTCAGTTATTAAATGAAGGAAAGGAGTTCAAACTAGTTTAAATTTCATATATTGTCCTTGCATTTTTTTAGTGTAGCAGAAGTAACAAAATTAAACCTTACCGTGCACCTAGTTTCCAATGGTTTATCCTTTTCCAACAAGAATCGCAAACTTTAAAAAGCAAATAATTTGCTTTTTTACACTTAATCAGCATCTGTAGTAATGTGAGATTAAAAATTTTCAAAATATTTTTTTGATGTAATTTTATTAGCTATATCAAATGTGCCTATATTATTACCAACCTATAATAAATGTTGCAGTTCTAGAGTTTAATAGGGTAAATAAACCAATGGCACGGTGTGCCGCACAGTGTTTCTCCCGCTTTTATTTTAAAATAGGCATTTAAAAACTCGTAAAAATGTTGAAAGGAAGTAATAGGACTATACATTGTTGTAGAAACACCACACCAAAGATTGTAAGTGAAATAACATCCACTGTTACTTACTCTATGGCTTTAAGATCTAGGAACACTGTTACAGAAAAAGTGATAAAAGAGAAACATCTTTGTCCACCAAAGAACATAAGAATCAAATTCATTTTCAACGACCTGAATTAAAAAGTATATATATTTGCCTATAGCTCAGAAATTATTAGTTTTATAAAATATATTTCAATTTTTTTTCTTTAATAGTAGTCTACTACAACTTTACAATGATAAGTTAATTCGTATTTCAACTAGTTGCAGAGAAATTATGAAAATTGGAAAATATCTTCCATGTAAGTACCCTCAAAGTCATTTTAATGAGAAAATTAGAATAGCCATCTTGTTCATAATGATGAACAGTGACTAGATTTAAAATTTAATTAAAATCGTTAGAGTGAATTTAGATAAAATCGATTTTTATAAATCTCATTGCCCTTCAATAAACAAACCTTAAATTTAAAGAATTAGATATATAATTCCAAAAACACATCTAGGAGACCTTATAAAAACACCAGATACAGATAGAAAGATGGCATCATAAAATAACTTTTTTTTAAGGGGGTCACGTCAACATGTATCAAAATTTTGAGTTCGATGTTTTTTTGACAATCACAATACTTTCTCTCTTAGGTGTCAAGAGAAGGCAAAACTAAACACAGTAACACATTGTTCTTGAATTTTGCATTAAAACGTAATCAGAATCAGTTATTTTATTAATAGATACATTTGGGTTCCTTAATCACAAAACTTACATATGCATTACTGTTTCTTTTTGATTGTTCCAATACTTGCTATAATTTAATTCTTTTCTCTACTCAGTATTGACCATAACTTTTGTCATTATTTTTCTTACAGGCATCCACATTAGTTCCCATTTTTCCTGATATCTATTCCCACGAATCATTGGGTTGAATTTTATTAAATAGGTGTTTCACACTCTGAAATAATATTTTCTATTTATACATTTATATTAAATTAAAAATACTAATTCTCGGTCGACTCCATCTTACTGCACTAAGAAAATTGAATGAATAAAACACGAACCACGACAGTTTTTGTTTCGGAGAACGTCCAGGCATCGTATCCTCACCTCGATATTCCTCTGATGAGACTACGAAATACCGACTCGAAGAGGGACGCAGTGGTTTGAGACGCGTGTCGCTCTTAAGTTTGCGCCGAGGCTACAAGAAGATCTCGCTCAAAATACCTCATTCAAGATAAGCGTCGAGGATAGGATACGAGGTTCATTAACAAGTGTGTATCTTGCTCAAGGTGGCTTCAAATGCATTCAGGGACCCTTTACAAACTTCTTAACTCTAGCTTGAGTGATTACAAAGATTATCTAAGGCTTTAGCACCATTCCAATTAGAGAACCTTAAGGTTTTGCATTCGGTCCACGACGAGTCCCGAGCCGACTAAAGACAAGAAACTTCCACACTAAACAAACACGCTCCGTGTTACTCGGTTGATTAATTAGGAGCTGGAGAGGATACTATGGTGGGACTAAGGTTAAAAGAGCCTCTAAACTTGATATATAATAAGATTAGTAGTGTAGCTGACATTCCCAATATTGCATAGGATTTATTTAATACATGATAAAAATTGCATCGTATGAACATGTGGCTTGGGGTGTGAGTTTATAAAAGTATATTTAGTAAAATTAATGGCGCACTCAGAGAGGTAAAAGCGGGGCATATGTACTCATATGACTACAAATATTGTTACTAAAAACTTAAATTTCGTAAGGTACAATTGAATAAATCGTATGGTGCACCGCAGAGACTTTCTCACACCTCTACCAAAAAATATAGACATTACCTAAAACTCGTAATACAAGTAAAACTAATAAATACATTTTTTTGCAGAAACATATGGGATAAAAAGATCATATTTCACTAAATTATTATTATTATTAGCACCACGTCTTACTACCCGTTCGGGTTATACGCACTTACGCTAATGTGTAATGGTAGGGTGATTGTGAGATGAAATGAAGGACCTACAGTTTAACGTGGAATCCGAACCACGGTGGCGGCCTGGCATTCCCCACATTCACAAGATGTCTTGTCAGAGGTGAAAGAAGGGTTTGGTAATCAGATAAATCTGTGCCGGGACCGAGGATCGAACCCCGGCCGCCAGCACAGAAGTCTGACACCTTACCCCTAGACCACCAGGTCACCTATTTCACTAAAGAACATGGATAGAATAAAATACTCTGTTAATCAGATATTTTGAGAAAAAAAGAAAATCCCTGTTCACCAAAGAGCAGAAAAAAATTACTTATTATAAAGATTGGAAACGGCTGGTTTTATAAAAATATATTCGAGTAAAATTTTATATTTTTGACATTCCTACAACCTTACAAGTTCCATCTCAAATAATCTCGAATGTACAGTAAAAGTCGAAGATAACCATATATGTTAGCTATAAAACCCTCTTTGTCGTTTTCGTGGAAAATTGAGAGGTATCATTTGGTTTATAATGTTAAACAGTGTCTAAATACGAATTTTAATCATATAGGCCTATCTATAAACGATTTTGAGAAAATAGCTTTTTTTCTCCTTTTCCTCTATTGTAATCTACCCTTGACTTTAGGGTTTCATAGATCACTACGAAAAGCCCTCTTGCCAGTCTTGTGAATCCCTTATATATCATGTCTTAGCCTGATCAGTAAAATGTTTTCGGCTCTAGGCCGCGCTACAAACATACATTTGGCATCGCGAAAACTAATTTTGAGGGTGTCAGGGGCACATGAAAAGTTGACATCCATTTAAATTTCGAATTATATTTTTTTGACGACCACAGTATTCCGATGGTCGTGATAGAATATAAATATAGCACTGAAGATGTCCTGAATGGATATTATACATAATATAAAGACAAGTCTTGCGACAGTATATTTAAAATCTAGACTCTCTTTCTCTGCAAATACGGGTACACTTCCTCAATTACAACCTGTTAATCCGTAACCCATTAGCGTAACTAGAACATAATTGTAAGCTGTGGTGCGAGCAAAATGCGTTTTATACAAGCTGACAAATGTAAATACATGAGCACTGTGCTAATACGTTGGAAATAAATTCAAGGGGATGTCAAAAACTGAATTTATGCGGACATTGCTTACTATTGTCAGTTAGTAAGCTTCGGTCATCTTGCATTGCTCTCAAAATATTAAACTGAGATTATTCAAAAGTATAATCCTATCTATAATTCAATAGGGGCGTTTTAACTCGCCTCGATGGCGTAGTTGGCTAACGCGCTTGTCGTGTTGAGCTCGACTGCTGAGGACGGGAGATCAAAGTTCTAATCTCAGTTGATTGAACTGGGGGTGGTTTTTCCTAAATGATTTTCCACTCTCCCTTCACGCAAATGCGGGTTCACTTCCTCTAATTCAACCTTCCCAGTTCCTAAATCCAGTAACGTAATTAGTACTTAAATCGTATAACCCGAACGGGTAGTAAGACGCGATGCTAAATATTATTATTATTATTATTATTATTATTGGTGACCTGGTGGTCTAGGGGTAAGGTGTCAGACTTCTGTGCTGGCGGCCGGGGTTCAATCCTCGGTCACGGCACAGATTTATCTGATTTCCAAATCCTTCCTACACCTCTGACAAGATATCTTGTGAATGTGTGGAATGCCAGGTCACCACCGTGGTTCGGATTCCACGTTAAACTGTAGGTCCTTCATTCAATCTCACAATCACCCTACCATTACACATAAGCGTAAGTGCGTATAACCCGAACGAGTATTAAGACGCGGTGCTATTATTATTATTATTATTATTATTATTATTATAGGGGCGTTTACACTATGCAACAAGTTGTAAAATATTGTGTTTTGAAATAATGTTGTACAGCTTGTTGGTATTTAAATTAAAAGTTGTTTTAAAACATTGATGTTTCACAACATAGTTCATGTTTTACAACGTGTTGCACTTTCCCGTGGAGTTGCGGTAAAGATCAAATAAAATTCTGTTTTCTAACATGTTGTTCAAATAGAGGGTTGTTTACACTCCTGAACAAGTTGGATACACTGCTCCCCCTTGCTTTTGAAATTGAAGTGGAAAAGAAGAGAAAAAAATAAGAAAAGTATTTCACAATTTAACAGTGAAATTAAGAAACCAACTGAAACGGGAAAGGTGGCTTGAAAAGCAAATAAAATTGATTTAAAAAAAAAAATATTTTTATGTAAAAATGGCGAAACCAAAAAAGTATTTTTGGCCCTTTTATGCTTCTTAAACAAAATAACACAAGTTGTGAGCGCAAAGAGGATATTCTTCTCAAACGCCATGATGCAGACTGACTGCCACTTTTTTACAGGTTCTTTAGACGTTTTTAGATGTCTTACCCAAAATTTTGCATAACACTCAAATGCAACAAGTTACCAAACAATATTGTTTAACGACATGTTTTGTTGCATAAAATAAACACTCTTTATGGATGTTTCCTACTCTGTGCAAAGAGAATAAATTGAGAGTTTTTGGGAATAAAATACTAAGAAGTATATTTGGGCCTGAGAGGGATGGACAAAGAAGAGAATGAAGAAAACTACATAATGAATATCTTATAGAGTTTGTATCGTACATCCTCACAAGCTGAGGTGGGGTGGTAATGTGGCGTGTATAGGTTACAATAGTTATGGTAGTGGTGCACATTAGATTTTAGTTGGGAAACCTGAAGAAATAAGACTCCTTGATAGTCCGTTACGTTAATAGGAGGATTGTGAAAATAAACGTGAAGAATATTTGGCGTCAGGCTAGGGATTGGATTAAGGTGTCTCAAGATAGGGTTGAATGACGAATATACGATCTGACAGCCTTGAACCCTCGAGTTTATAAACGCTAGAAAGCTAGTTAGCTAGTTAGTTATTTATTTTAAGGATAAGATTGTGTAGCCTACTATGGGAAGAAAACTTTTTTCATTTGCATGTACACAGCTTAAATATTATGTTTATAGTAGTAAATACTGATAGTAAATTGTTGTAGTTATGATGAGTTTTAAGGGGGTTAAAATATTGCGTTGCTTAAACTCTTGAGTATTCTGAGTGCCCCTGGATCATAGTAAATAAGTTTGTAGTAGCTATAATCTGAGTTATTTTCTTTTGTAAATTTTGTAAGTATAATTAGAATTAGAGCCACAGCATAATAAAACGTTGCTAATCGTTTATAGCACAATTAAAATAGGCAGTTTTAATTAAATAATTATGATGTGTCAATTTTTCTTTCATAATGATTGAAACTGAACTTATTTCACCTAATTTCATCAGAAATTTTCTAGTAGAAATAGAATTGAAGAAATAATAGTAATAATAAGAGTTTGTTAGCAGCAAATAAAAACATAAAACGTCAAAGTTCTCCGAATCTAGAATTGCTTTCCAAAACCTTTTGATGTTCACTTTGCTATACAAACAAGAAAGGGAAAACTTTTTTGTTTAATTTGTCAAACTCTGATCAATAATGTCTTGCAGGACATAATAGTGTCCTTCCTTTGATGGTAACATAGCTAATCAGTATAATATTGATTCACCAAATGTTACAATTCACAAAAACAAAAAGAATTCTTTGAGGGAAGTTCTTTGAAGCCCAGAGAAAAAGCAAATACTTGCATGTTCTTGGAAGAAATAATCGGTAATTTTTCACTTCGTACAACTTTAAATAAACCGACCAAAATACCACGAAACACTGTTTCCCACCTATATGCATGGGCTTTTAGCTTTTTAATAGGCTATACGTCTTGTTTTTTTCTGGTCTAATACACAGAATGTTTTCTAATAATAAGCCATTTTTTAACAGTTTTACATTATTGTAATTTCTTAAATAAGATTCAAAAAATACAATATAATTTTAATATCTATTTAATATTATAACTTCAATAATATTTTGTATTAAAGTAGTATATGTTTTGACTAACGTTGCAACGGTGCCAGTCCTCATTTTAGTTTTAGCGCCAGTCCACGAAGGTTAACATTTCACAAGCAGAACAAGTATTAAACCCACATCAGACTAAACATCAAGATCATCTCGCCTAGCTTACAGCTAACAATAATATTGGGGTGCAAATCCCAGTTGGATCTACTGAGGGTGGTATTTACTAAAATAGTTTTTCACTCTCCCTCAACGTTAACATTTGTAGGCCTATCAACATTCCAACGTTCTCATCCTGATATCGTCACTGTAGTTAAATGTGGATAGCTCGGGGGAGTAATAAGATACATATAAAATATTGTAAGAGATTATTTTATATTTTACTTTTACAAACTTACTGATTACTTACGTCTGCATTATTATTGTTTTATTTTATTTCAAACATACGGCTGCAGTGAGCCAAACGTATGACATCACTACTGCCACCATTGCGTATTCACAACACTCCTGCATGACGCCAGTTAGAGCTCCCGTATCTCAGAAAATAAACATTTTTTTAAAAAATAGTTGATGATATAATACTACGCAGCAGAAACTAACTGAGAGTACTTAGAGAGGATACGAACTAAATACATTTAATTAATGGCAATAATAGTGCTAAGGGATCAAACATGCGACTTAACAGTTCGAGGTTGTGTAAATATTGGATTTAGATATAACTTAACCTAAGCTTTAAGCAAGTAGTCAGCAACCCTATTAGGTACTGATAGACCTAACAACTTATCAAAGGTCTCGCGTTCACACATAGTGTCTCCTCTCTATTTTTGCTTTTTATTTGTCTATGCATCTTATCTTCTTAAATTCAATATTTTCTTGAATACTTATGTCACTACCCTTATAGAATATACACCTATATATTAAATGAAATTTGTACTTTTATGGTTAATTATTTAATTTTGCTATGACAGTAACAATTATGACCGAGCAAGAATATTTTGGTTGCACCCAAATATTATTTTAATGTATTTTATAAATTTTCAATTAATAAAATCTATCAATAATAATCAGCTTTTAATAACGATGTAGTTTTCATACATGATTGATAGAAAATCACCGCAAGATCAACCAGCTGTCGACCCCAGCCAGCCTCAATCGATCAGAATATAGGCGATAAACCGTAGGGTGTCAAAACATTTATGAAAAAACACTCTTAGTAGACCCAGGTGGGATTCGAACCTTGATCTCTCCAAATTCAGCAGGCCACCCCAACATTAAAACGATAGCTTTGATCATTCGGATTATCAAAAATAATACAAGGGGGACATTTTTGGATCACACGTTTTGAATTAAGCAGCACACTATTGAAACACCGATTAAAGGTATAAGGATTAGCAGGCCCCACAAAGACTATTTCAACTTTTTGAAAAAAAAAAAAAATCTATCCTAATTTTTTTTTTTGTAAAAAACGTGGATATGTCGTGGAACACCATTCACAGTGAATTAGTGGATTCGTTTTAGAGTATTCCAGTCAAAATTATTCATTCCTCTCTCCAATCTTTACGCGAGAACCGTACCAGCTCTCGACTGACTAAATATAGAAGCCGATTCACACCAGTTGTGACAGAACCTCTCAGAGAAGCCATGCTCAGTGTGAGATGTCTCTCGAGACCAATGTCCTCTACCATTCCATTGCGAGCTTTACAGAAGCGAATTGGGCCAGTCCGAGAGGGCCCTCTCTCCACGGTAAATGTGGTTTGTATTTTATATTTTCCTTTATGTGTTTGTGTTTTAGTATGTGTTAAGACCAAAGAAGTAATGGGCCAAGTGAAAGTGATCAGTTAAAATGAATAAAGTAACTTATTTATTAATAACTCTGTTTACTTAATAAAAACTGGACATTAAATGGTTAAGAGCACATCAATCTAATGAATCTACATTAATGCAGGTAGATGGTAAGCAATAAATAACTTTTTATATGCTTTATTTTGTAAGAAAAAAATTGTAAATATCTATGAGTGAAGAAAAACAAAGCTTATTTTGTTTTTATTGTTTATTTTTTAGTGGTGAAGGGTTGTGGTCAACGGTAGGATATAGCTAAAACATCTTAAAATGACTTCAATTTGTGATTTGTACAGTTTTTCTCACGAAACATTCCTTCGAAGATTCATTTTATAAAGTGTGCAAAAACCTGCAAATAACTTTAACCCTGCCAGATTCAACAGCTGAGTTTGAGAGTAGTTCCAGTACGTTACAAATAATCAAGGAACACCATGGGAAATTACAGGTTAAATTTGTTGGCTGTTCTATATCTAAAGAAGAAATTGCTGAAATTCCAAACTTCAACAATAGTCATGAATATGTTTGTCAGTCAAAAGATCAGACGCACCCAAATTTTGTACAAATAATGTCATCACTTGGTAAGTTTAATTTAAAACCTGTATTCTATTATTCTTTCTGTTTGTAGAATTGTTTAGTGATTTTGTAACTCTAGTGATCTTTAAAAATTAGGACAACTTAAATGAATTAAATTTAATATATTAACATGTTGTGAGGGAAAAATTACTACCGTTAAGCCTCGACCTGGCCCCAGCAAAAAAACAAACAAATAAAACCCATCAAAACAAAGATCATGCTCTGATAATGCTAAACAATCAAATGCTAATGTTAAATAGACACAGCTAATAAATTACCAAACGTATTTTCTAATCCCTTGTACTGGTTGTTAAATTATCCAAAATTTTAGACTATCTTTGAACTTGACTGCAACTGTTTTGGTGTCTTCATGGTCTAAGGCGCTACTCTCGCAATAGACTAGACTGCTGATGACGGGGAGATCAAGGCTCAAACCTCAGTTAAGTGTACTGAGGGTGGTTTTTACAAAATAATTTTATACTCTCCGGCCACGAAAATGTCTTCAATGCAAATTTGGGTAGATTTCCTCTCAATATAACCTTCCTAATCCCTAAAACCACTAGCGCAATTAGTACATAAGCCTATAACCTGAACAGGTAGTAAGACGCGGTGCTAAAAAAAACTTGACAGCTTTAATGGGATGATCTCTGGGCTATCTCTCCATTCTGTCGCCACACTAATGACACATTTCTTTTTATAACATTAGATTATTACCCCTGAAAGATGTTACTAAACTATGGTTCATATTGTTGGATACTTGAACAGAGGCGCCAGTCTCGTCTGGTCTGGTTTCTGGTAATGAGGAGCTGAAAATTTCAAATCTCATTCAGGCTAATTGAGGTATTCTCTTATAAATTTCGGTACATCTTATCTAAATTCTACCTTTTTCATTCTTGCCCCATTTGCGAAAACTTGTGGATGGATGAAACTGATAGTAAGACCCAAAATACACGCAAATTTTTTTAGTACCTCTTAAATATGTGTTTGAGCTCAGAAACCGCTCAGAAGTACGACAAGACCAATAAATGTGTATTTGAAAATATTTTTGTTTTTTGAAAACAACTTTTAAGTTGGGAACATATTTTTTATAATTGATAGGTTTAAAGTGGTTAATATCATTTGCTCATTGTTTTTAATTGCAGCATTTTAATTATCTATTTTTAAAAATTTTACCGGCTATATTGGCTTATTTGTTCAGGAATGTTTATAATTAGTCGTACTATTTTTAAACATCTATACTGAGCTTTAGTATTCCTGGTGTTAGCGTGCCTTTAAAACTTTCTTTGTGCTCTGCACAATACTTTACGTTAAGGCTAACACATACGTGATATGATTAATAAGGAAGAATTTAGAGAAAATCTAACCACATTTGCTTCGAGGAAACTGTAAAAATATTTAAGTTAAACCATTCTAAATTAGCCCTAAGAGGATTAGAACCTCAATCACCCATGTCTCGACAATCCAATATAATATTGTTAGAGCTTCATCAAACTCGTTGTTTTGTGGTAAAGTGCTCGCTTCAGGACAGTGTTGTGAGTTCAAATCCAGCCAGAGTTGACAGAATTTTCTTGAGTGATTAAAAATCCTTAGAACAAATTTCTTCGGAGGGGAGGTAAAGCCGTCAGTCCCAAGTTGATTGTGTCATGTAAGAGAACCCTGGGAGGTGTGTGAAAATACCTTTTCCGGCAAAATTGGGATTATGTAATTTTTAAATTGCTAATTATTTGGGAAAATATAGCTAGTGAAATAAGTGCACCAAATAGATTATCCTTTACTTTCTAGAAATAGATTACCAAAAATTTTTGAATTGGCGAACCCAACACATGAAATATTTCAGTAGCACGTAGGCCTAAGTGTGGAGATATTTATTTTTTCTTATGTAAGTAATAAACATTTGAGAGCTTACGTCATACAGGACACAAATTTATCATCAAAGCTTGAAAACGATATTTTCTACAGATTTAAAACCTATCACTTATAGCCTTTCTAGAAAATAATCTTAAAATTTTTGGTAAAAAATATAATCAATTTTAACTTTCTATATTACTAAAAAAAAGTGAACTGTGCAAAGACTATACGTTTTCTATAAAATAGCATCCTTAGAATATATTAAAGATGAAGATAAGGGAATCTTTTAAAGCCAGCTCTTTCACAATAGTTTTTTTTATTTATACTAGGATAGGAGCTAATAACCCAAACAGCGCGAATTACTTGGTTCCTAAGACGAGCTGTCCTGGTTGGAAAAAGTGAGGTTGAAATATCTGATACTGGGAACGTGAGTCCTATGAATTTTGGAGAGTTCACTAATAAACATCTTACGTGACACACCTATGTGAGTCAGCATGTATTAAATTCCATCATAACTAGAAATAAGTTAATAGAATAATTATCTTTGGAATGAATAAACCAAATTCCTAATCAAAGTTTTCATAATTATTACTAGAGGTTTATTTAACTTATTATTATTATTATTATTATTATTATTATTTGTTCTGTCTTACAACAGGTCAACTCCTTATGTCAGTGGACTTAGATCACCTGTCTTCTGCCTCCTCTTTCAGCTCCCAGAAGTTTCTTCTTTCCTTTAAGTAAACTAATATTTTAACCTTAGTGAAGAAGACAGTTCCCCCTAAGCATGTGTCTGTTGTACTGAATAATGACACACAAAATGGTTCTCACTCACTCTTCTTATGACTTGTTCATTTGTCACCCTGTTTGTCCACCTGATCTTCTAAAATCTTCTACAGCACCTAATTTAAAAGTTTTCAAAGTATTTATTTTCTTTCTTCCTAAAAGTTAAAGTTTCTGCTCCAAGCGGTGCGATACTCCAAATATATCATTTCATCAGTTTCTTCCTTAGTTTCAACTTGATGGTCCCCAGTAACCTCTTCTGGTTGACTGCTTCCTTAGCCATGGAAATTCTCGATCTAATTTTCTTAGTAGATTAGGCATCCTACGTCCGCAGACTTCCCAGGTATTTGAACCTTTTTATGTTTTCCAATTCCTGGTTTCCAATTTTGATTTTCAGCGGCTGTTTATTATTTGATGTCCCCATTTTTTTACTTTTCAATGTTGATCTCCATGCCATGTTTTCTCGCTACTCCCCCCACTCAGTAAACTTCCTGCAACTTTTTTTTTTACCAGCATTGATAGATATTAATGCGAAACATTAAAAGCAAATCATGTCTATGAACAAATAAAAGTCAAAATAAAAAAAAAATCTCTGAGTGATGTATGCAACAACAAAAAATTAAATTAGTTGAAAATATACACCTGGACACGGGTATAAAACCAGGCACAGTACATTTGACTTCATGCGCCAATGCGATCTGAACCAGTGCTATATCTAGGATTCATCCCACCTCAAGGGCTGATCTTTATTGTTAGTGTAGATGTGTATTTTTTAAATACTTAGTTAAAATTTAGATCATAGTTCTATATTTTCATATATTTGAAATTGTAGGCTCTATGTGTTAATATCACTAAAAAGTGTAGGTTCTATGTTTTCATATCAATACAAGTGTAGACTCTATGTTGTAATAAATACTTAGTATACGCTTTATTAAAAAAAATCCACTCTTCAGGTGCTTTACGTCACCTACAGTAAAAATTGTATTAATATATGTTGCAATTAAAAAGTAGCCTACAAATTTTAATTTAGTTTAATTTAAATACAACAAATAATCAAATAAAACATGCGAGGAAATACTATACCTTTTTAAAATGGATCAACAAATAAGGGATATGGTAAGGGATTCAAATTGAATGCAGTGCTATGTAGGCCTATGCAAAATGTTGATCTATTGGCTGTAAACGAAAATAGATGCTTTACATGCATCAATTGTGTATCTGATGACTATGATGACTTTGATGATTTAAAACAAATGTTTCAACACGCCACTACTGGTATTGCAGAGTGCTCCTTTAAAGGCGAAACTTGCCATAAATACAATATTTTATTTGAAATATGTTTTCTAAACTAAATAAAAGTTATATAATCTATATCAGTCAAGACCCGTATGACCTAAATCAAACTACCAAGAATAACCTTTCTTGGTCTAAAATGGATATAAACTTCTAAATATGTACTTATATCTGCACATGTGTTTGTTACATACCTCGCCTTGATGGCTTCACTAAATGAGAATGACTCCATCAGAAGTGCTCTACTTGTCTCTCGGCTGGCGACGCGGCTCTAGATCATTCCAAGCTATCTATTCGACTGACTTTTATGACTGTTTATGGTGTACGTGTTGATTTGAACTTCAAGGAACATCATTACCCCTTCTACTTTCCTAAATGGTTCGCTTAACTCATACGCTATATAACGTCATGGTTCACTGGGCAAGAGCACAGTATAACATCAACCGACCTAGGATTCTACAAGCTGCAAGTGTCTTCGTTCAAGACTTATTCTCGGCCCAACGGTGGTCACGACGATGGTTCCGGTGGACTGGCCTGACCGGCGGAAATAACCTGCCATAACGTTATACTTTAAAGCTGATAGAAAGTATGTAGCTTCTATAGCCATGTTGTAGCTCTTAGGAATTGTTTCCTCATTCAGGAGCGTATTTGTAGCTCTTATGAAGTTAATTTATGTAACGTAGTTTAGCATACGCTTTCATGGCACTCTGTACTTGCCATTGGTGAAGTTTCAGGCCACCACCATAGGCTTGGTCCATCAGACCAGCAGCTTAGATAAAAGCGTGCCCCACACCAAGGCCTGCATGACCATGTTGGGGTCTACAATGCCTCCAGGCAAGAAAGGGGCTGTTTAGGTTGTTCCAGGCTTGATGGTATGCCTTATTTGGTATTGGTCGGCTTTCCTAGAGTATTTTGGGTACCTTACGCCATAACCTGTTGTTCACCTTTGATTCGGTGCTCAACTTGTGGGTCCTTCTGCCCATCTGGCATGGCCCACGTTTCTTGTGTAATTTCATAACTGTTGTTCACCTTTGATGTGGTGCTCAACTTGTGGGTCCTTCTGCCCATCTGGCACGGCCCACGTTTCTTGTGTAATTTCATGACTGTTGTTCACCTTTGATGTGGTGCTCAACTTGTGGGTCCTTCTGCCCATCTGGCACGGCCCACGTTTCTTGTGTAATTTCATGACTGTTGTTCACCTTTGATGTGGTGCTCAACTTGTGGGTCCTTCTGCCCATCTGGCACGGCCCACGTTTCTTGTGTAATTTCATGCCTATTGTTCACCTTTGATGCGGTACTCAACTTGTGGGTCTTTCTGCCCATTTATCATGGCTCGTATTTTTGATATATTTATACATATAATCAGGTTGGGGAGTCATCTCTAAACCCTTTTTGTTTCGATCATCGGCCCTCATGGGTTTAATCTCCTCAAGTCTGGATGAGACCAATTGGTTGTGAGCCAGGTCATATTGTGCTCAGGCCTAGAGCCCTGAATTGGAACTTTCACTTGTTGTCCAACTGGGACATGTTTGAACGGAATAAACTCTTATCCTTTCGTTAACATTGTAGGTTGTATGAAAAGGTTTAAGTTAGCTTCACATGCGTGGGCTGTCCTTTTTCCTTATGGAAGGGCAGCTGTTTTTTCTTACTAAATTGATTCTATATTATTTAGAAGTAAATAGTTGCAACTAATTATCTTGATATTGTATTGTATAGACTATTTAGGTGGATGTTATTGTATCATAACTGATGCTGGATTTGTTTGTTAAATGAAGGCTACCCATGTCGAGTATAAGCAGGGACTTGTCTGCTGTGCATTAATTTCGGCGCTTCTCGCCTCCTGAATTACTGGTGTGGAAGCATTAGTTTACTCCAATTAGAGTTATGTATTGCAGGGCTTCTTAGTTGGCCTAATCTGGGCAAATCCGAGGGTGCCAGTATTTTATTTTACCTATGTATTTTTATACTTGCCACATTAAAGCCAATTAATTTATACGACTCTATATATTTTGCTTTAACATGTTATCTATATATGTTTCCCCTGTCATGCATCCGGGGTCTCTATAGTTATCTAGATCCACGGTACAAATCAAACTTAAACTTTTTAAACACTGTGAAAATACTATAGTTTATACCCATAAAAAATAAAAATTATTTAATGAAAAGTAAAAATAATAAAAAAGTAAAAGTGTTGCAACATGCTTGGTCTCCCTTATTTATCAATGTACTACCGGTATCACCCCAAAAACATGATTTAAACAGGTGAGGAACTCTCATTAAAAGATGCCAAAATGTCCATGTTTGTGGATTCAAACAGAATTTTAGTTGCCTCTTCTTGATCCTGACGAACACCCTCGATCCTACTCCCCTAATTTTGAGAATAGTGAGAGAACTTGTAAATTAACAAGTTTGTGGGTCGTGGATCTCACTACCCGTAGGCTATACCAAAATAGAGCTAGTTTAGAAATGTGTCTCTTGTCGTGTGGGTTGGTGTGGCGTTATCTCGTTTGCCACTTAGATTTCAACACCTCAAAACTTATGACGTTCCAGAGGATTTAACCTATGGGATGGATACAAGCACTCTATGGTACAAGACACGCAGGGGTCACAGAGGCCCGGACTCACCAACACTTTTTGAATATATTCTTTTTATAACATTTTTTTTATGAAACATTAGTATAGAGTAGAGAATCATTCTCTACACACAAGGAATTACTCGATTCGTTATACAGTATTCCAGTCCCAAGAGGATTCACTACTCGCTGCAATCGTCACGTGACTGTACCGGTGCTCACAGCTCCAATGACTAAATGGAGAGGCTAACATTGGCCAGCCCCTCTCAGAGAAGCCTCGATCAGTGGGAGATATCTCATAAGGCCATTCCAATGTCAGAAAAACCGTAGTATATGAGGCCATAATGAGCGAGCCCACGATTTGATAACGATGGTTTATATTTTGTTTTAACTTATATTAGCATGTGTTAAAGAACCAATAACAAAGGTGATGAGTTAAAATGATTAATTAAGATTTATAAAGGAGACACTTTATTTTTAAAAATCAGAATTTTATTAAAACTGCAAGAAAAACTAGAAATTAAATGGTTAGAAGTATATCAGCCTAATAATTTTTTATTTTATGCAGGTGGACGGCAATAAAAAGGAACTTTTTCTAATGCGTGGATTGATAAACAATAATTGTGGTTAAATATGAGTGAAGAAAAACAGAGCTTTTTTTGTTTTATTATTATTATTATTATTTGGTTTGTACAAGTAATGCCACCACTTAATAAGCTTAGTTCAAAACCGGTATTATTTTATTCTTGTTTTTTGTAGATTTGCTTAGTGATTTTTTTTTAAACAAGAAAACTTATGAATTTAATTTAATTTAATATGTTAACACGCTTTGAGAAAAATCCTTACCAGTACGTTTGACCTCCATCCCCCCCCCCCCAAAAAAAAATTCACGCGCTGCCACTGAAGATACGTACAAGAAAGTATATACTAATATTGTATAGAGTGCACCATGAGAAATGGTTTGTTTGGCTATATTAAAAAACCATATTTTAATCATTTGCTACAAAGTTTATTAATTCAACATTTGCACGGATTAAAATAAATAAGTTTCAGTTAAACATTCTCTTGAGTCAATAGTTACTTTGGCCCAGACTTGTCTTGACGCTGAATGTCACAAGATCGATCCTATTTCAATTTTAATTTTATCTGAATAAATATAATTTGTCAACTTTAATTTATTATGGCCCTATTTAATTCGCAACTATTTTAAAAAATGTAAATGCGGCCAAAAGGTTTCTACTATACTAAAAATAATTAGCATGATTAGTCTTATTTTTAAACAAGCAAACTTTTATGTCGTAAGCCCCACTAACTGAGTTTTAAAATAATCACCTACACACAAAATTTCAAAGATAAAATACTGTTCTCAATCTACCTTGTTTAAATATTTTTAAAGAAGAATATTGGGGTAGTCTACGTAGGCTCAAATACTTTGTATATTTTTATAAAAGATTTAAAACAAATCAAATATTTGTTAGGAAAATTAAAAATGAAAGGTTATTTATTCAGTATTATAAAATTAAAATATTTTTAAAAATTTTATGAGGCAGGATTTGAACACTAGAACTCTAGATTATGATCCAAACAAAGTTGAAATTTTGTGTGTAACGGAAGAAAATTGAGATAATTTTTTATTGCCATTTCTCCCAAACTAATATTTTGATTGAAGGATTACATGAACCGTCCAAAGCAATCCTGTTTTTAACTTCTCTCAACCTATTTTGTACAATGGTAGGATTATTTTAACAAAATGTTTCTCAGAAAATTGCACCAAAGCAAGAGATGGTGTCCATCTTGTTTGATATTGCTTTACTCCCAAGACAAGCCCTTGCTCCCAGAATTATCTGGTAAGCCGCTAGTATGATGACAGTTTACACTGTTCAGACGTTTCACAATTAGGGGTCCTGAAGAAACCGGTGCTGTGCCGATGATGATTATGATGATCATGATGATGATGATGATAGTAAATTATTCCTGGAATTATATAAAATGTGTCAAAGAAATCATAAAATACAAGTCAAGTCCCTGTAGATGAATTGACAAATTTTTGTTTTAAAATAAATAATATTTTAAACTTACCTGCCATATCATTTATATTGCTACTACAAAATATTTTACATATTTATTGAGGTTTATTGAGATATTATTAATACATCAATAATATTTCAATAACTATGGTGGTATTTTACATAACAACTAAAGTTGAAGAAGTTGTCTCTAAAAACGTTTATTTTTGAACAAAAGTTCAAGAGAAAGCAAATTGCTTAGTAAAGGAAAAATTAAAAGTAGAAATTATTAAAAGTTAGCTTGTACACCCATTTATGGCTTTTAATAGCGCACCTGTTACGTTCGATCAACATAAAGGGAATATTAGGAAATGTGTATGTAAAATAAAATGAGGAATAGTTTAGATAATAGAAGAAATCTCGTACAAAAATATGTTCATATTGAAAATAGTATCGTTTGTTTATTCATGCACGACTCTTCCTTCTAAACTTTACAATAATCCAAAGCATCAGGTAGGGAGGAGGTTTTATCTTTACGGTTGACCTGTCTAAACGGAACTCAAATATATTTCCAAGCTCTACGTGGATTGCTTACCTTTTCTTTTTCACCTTCCATCCCTTACTATCGCATTCCCATAAATCGATACTATCGATCCAAGTGTTGAGTTTTGTGTAGACAGTATACGATATCCGAGAATGGAAGAGCTACCTAGGCAGTTTTATTTTTTCAGCGTTTCTTTGGGGAAGGAAAGGGGTTGGAATAGAAGGAAAAGTGGAGCAATATTTGGGAAGGGATGTTAGGAGGGATATTGGATTGTGTTAGGGGACGTAGTCAAGATGTCGCTAGGGATAGGAAACAGTGGACCACGAGCCTACTCATGGTATAGTTAATCTTCAAATTTTATTTATTTAAGCTATTTAACGTGCAATTTCTGAACAAACTTATTATATCAGCATACAAGACTTTCTATGAGAGAGAGCGAAAGGGCCTACCAATTTTTCTGGCAAGGTATCTTCACATACGTTCCAGGGTTATTTTATATGCCATAATCGGCATGGGATCAATGGATTTACTTCCTCTCCGAAGGAAGTTGTACTACGGGTTTTTTATCGCTCAAGAAAAATACGTCGACCCCAGCTAGGATTAAACCCATGAACATCGGGTCCTGAGGCGAACAGTTCACCCCAAAACCACCGAGGTCAAGCTATCCTTCAAAAAATGAAGTCATGTTTTTTTAAATATATTTGGAGTTTTCACATGCATATTCTAAACACAAAATTTTATTAACACTTGACTTGCAAACTAAAATCTTTTTTGTGCTTCGCATTTTAATGTACAGCTGCGTTATCTGCATAGCTAGATTGGGATGGGCGAAGTTAAATTTTGATAAAATGTGCCCGAATTTATGTTAAAAATCACGTGGTCTAAGGCATCATGCTCACAAAATACTGGATTGCTAGTGACAGGAGGGCTAAAGTTTATATCTCCACCGGTTTCACTGAGAGGTTTCCCTTGTATGACATATCAATGTGGTTTTACCCTTTTATATCTATATTAATATGGGTGATTTTCCTTTTAACTACGCATAGCGTCGGGGAAATTTGTCCCAGATAAGACCAAGGATGTTTTTTTTGTGACACTCATACAAATTTTCACTGCGACATTCCGCCACAAAAATTAATGTTTTGCATGAACACACTATCACTGAAATTTTTTGTTTTTGCTAGTTGATGTGTACCCTTCTTTAATCTTGAAATATACCAAGATTATCTCACATGATTCCACTATTACTTAGCTTATAAGATATGGCTATATTGTAGTCCATCAAATCTGTCAAGTTTAATGGCTTATGGTTAATCGAAGTGTACATTTTATCACAAGTTAATAGTTAATTAACGCATAATAATGTGATTTTTATAGAAAATTTCATTTATTGGGTTTTCATGGTGATAAGTAACTGTATTTTAACATTAATGTAAGCTTATTTTAAAGTAGTTGGTAGAAACATTTTCAACATTACTATCAGAAGAGTTGGCAATTGATGCAACGCCTTGATTCCTTGCTACCAGTAAAGGTTAGAAGAGTGTTTAATGTGAATGCTACATGTACTTGTTAGTGCAGGTGAATTAGACTTTTTTTTATACTTAATCGGTGAAATAATTTATAATTTTATTTTATTTTTCTGAAACTTGTTGTAATAGCTTTCCTAAAAAAGACATATTAAACGTACTGACCGAAGGACACTACCCGTTTTCTGAGTCCAGCAGAGTAATATATGTGTTCACAGTGGTCACTGCCAATGACACTGTAAACTGCACCAATTGTGGTGAAATAAGTAGATTAACCATGAAAAATATAATCGACCATAGTTTTCAAGATTTAAAACCAAGCAGGAAACTTAGAATGGTGTCACTAAGTGCAATACATAAGTATCAAAATCCATTGCACAGTTTTGCCAGTGGATATGAACCTCCTGTTTTAAAGGATAGTCCAAGGTGTTTAAAATGAAACCCAACTTAAAGACAATTCTTCAAATATGAACTCTCCATAATTCTACAATCCCTTTTCGACGAATGAGGGATGAGAAAAGTAGTCAAGGCTGAACTGTGTGTCTTTTGGAGCGATTAAAGAGATAGGTTTAGACCATGAAAATTGTAAGTTCATGATAGATGGAGGTTTTTCGTTACACCGTGTGGTAATGGCTCCACTAAAGGACCTTTAATGACATCTTTGAAGCATACATAAAATACGTTTAAACATTACGGCCAGCTCCATTATTGTCTTTGATGGCTATAATGAAAGAGTTTTAAATATAAAAAGTGCATAAAGATTTCGTTGATATGGGCTGAAAAATTTCCATGATATGGTTTTTAATGGGGAAACCCATCATAGCCTAAGTCAGGAATTATTTCTAGCAAATGAGAAGAATAGGTCCAGGTTGATATATTTCCTGTCACAGGAATTAAAAAGTAACTATCTCCATGTCCTGCATTCTTTAGATGATGCTAACATCCACATTGTCAACAAAGCAATAATATCAATCAACACACAGCAGACTGCTGCAATCATTAATGAAGATGTATATATGTTGGTTTTAATGATTTCACTAGCTCCCGAGGTCCAGAACCTATTATATTTAATGCTGGGCTAAGGAATTAAACCGGCAGACTGATATATTTGTTAAAATAAACTACAAGAAAGACATCAACACATAAGAATGTATGTTTTGCTCACACAGGTGATCAGTGGTAGCAGCAACACGTTAACTTTCAGCCGTTAAGGAAACGCCATTTTGATTAACATTTTTTAAAAGAGAGGCAACATTCGTACAATGGTAGTTGTATTTAATGATGAGGATGCAAGTAAAGAGGAAATCCTCCGAGAGGGGGAGATTTTCGATCTCGGTTTTCATGGAGCAAATACATACAAAATGTCAATCCATTAATTTCGGTACAGTGGGCTCAATCACACTGTTGCAAACAAGAAAATAGAAATGAGATTGGACACTACCATTTACAGCAGGTGCAGCTTACATGCATTTATTGAGAGTCGATTAGGAAGAACAATTCCGAAAAGGAAGGGAAATGTCACCAGAGATTTGGTGATTGAAATTAAGGGAAAACATATTCCTCCTTTTAACCTCACTACGGCCACCAGGTTCTGACAAACTACTTAAGGACGCTGTCTACCTGTGACGTCACAATACATTAAGATAAGATTTCCCATGTTAATATATTTACGTTTTACTATGCGAATCTTAAGGATATCCATTTGAAAGAAAAATCACTAATACTTAAATAATTCTAAAAATAGTTCTATAGAATCAACAATTTTATATTTTTTATCTCAAGATAGTAGTATTGTGGGGGATTGATGTCCCCAATCTGACCTATGATAATTAACATTTTACCCCGTCCAATTTGAATATTTTCCTTTTTTATTTTGCCCCATGTTTTTCCAAATTTGAATCTTGCCCCATTTCTTGTCCCATTTGATTTTTATGTGTGTTCATTTAATTTAGTGTGTCATATTAGATTTTAATGTGTGTTCCATTTGACTGTGTGTCCCGGGGGAGGGGGAGTTTGTGTGGGAGATTTTTATGTATTTATTGGTGTGGGAGTTTTTTATTGGTAGAGGGAGCGTGCAGTCTCAGGCGTTGGGCACTCCTACACAGCGTGTTGCCTGTGAGAGCGGGGGCATCCTCTCTCGACGGCTGTCTTATATAAAGTGGGAGCTACTGCCAATATCTCCCTGTATTGTGATGCCACTCAACCCCTCTAAATTTGACCTTCTTTCCATATCCGTGAGAAATGTACTGTTACTCCCCCCCCCCCCCCCCCCCCC